>JAOTRH010442810.1:0-32413 GCA_034768845.1 Heliamphora exappendiculata
TAATATAAATATTTATTATTTAGTATAATATTTTTTATTTAAGTTGAATTATTCATGATTTGATTATATAATATATATATTATAATATTTTAATATTATACAATAGTTTAATAATATTAAAAAGGAATAATTACACTTACCTCCCATGTGGTTTAAGCTTATTACAGGGACCTCCCCGTAGTCTCTGAAATTACACTAACCTCCCACGAGGTTAATTTTTAACATCAATTGCATCCAACCATTATATTTTCGAATAAATTTTTATGATCCAATCTGTTCATTACGTAGAACTCGTTGAGTTTGTTTAGCATGTAAAAATTTAGATTCATCCGATATCTGCAGTTAAGTGATTAAATAATATTTATTTATTTATTTATTAGGAGATCTTATTCAATCACTTAACTAAAGATATCGGATGAATCTAAATTTTTACATGCTAGACAAACTCGACGAGTTCTACGTAATGAACGGATTGGATCATAAAAATTTGTTCGAAAATATAATGGTTGGGTGCAATTGAGTGCAATTGATGTTAAAAATTAAATTTCATGGGAGGTTGGTGTAATTTCAGGGACCATATGGGAGGTCCCTGTAATAAGCTTAAATCTCAGGAAAGATAAGTGTAATTATCCCTTTTTAATATTATTAAACTATTGTATAATATTAAAATATTATACTATATATATTATATAATCAAATCATAAATAATTCAACCTAAGTAATAAATATTATACTAAATAATAAATATTTATATTACAAGTAACTACAATATTACATATAATATTATTATTATATATGAATAATTACACTTATCTTTCCTGATATTTAAGTTTATTGCAAGGACATCCCATGTGGTATCTGAAATTACACTAACCTTACTTGAGATTTAATTTTAACATTAATTACACCCAAACTGTTAAAATTTTTGTTGAAATTTAACAAAAATCGTCAATCCCACCCCAAAATCACTCTTCTCACCCCAAAACCATCATTCAAACCACCTTTTCCTCCAAAATTACAATTTTCACCCCAAAATCACCCTTCTCGAAACCACCATTCCATTAAAATTAGGCGGGGTAGGCATTCAGCTAATGCAGTTCTCAATTTTTAGTTTAAACCAATGTTGGATGTTGTCAGAGAAGTGGGACCAAATGTGGAACTCTCTACTCCATATGAGGTAGCTGAAGTTTACTTACCTAGAGAGTATAAGTTAATCAAAAAGCAGATTGAGTCCTATAAGCCTATTTAGGAGGAGAAAGGCATGACAATAATGTGTGATTGATGGACATGACCTACTAGGAAGAACATAATTAATTTTCTAGTTTACAGCAATCGAGGAACAATTTTTCACAAGTTCAGTGATGTCACAGATGTGCCTAGCAGGACATCAAAATACTATTTGAGTCTACTTGATAAAGTAGTTGATGGGATTTGAGAAAAATATGTGGTACAAGTTGTGACGGATAACGAAGCCGCTTTGAAGCTTGTAAAAAAAAACTTATGGAGAAGAGACTGCATCTGTATTGGACAGCTTGCGCAGCTCATTTCATTGATCTCATATTGGAGGATATTGCCAAGAAAAATAGTGTGACAAAAGTGTTAAATGAAGCCAAAGAAATCACCAGCTTCATCTACCAATACAATTGGCTTATGAATTTAATGAAGAAATATACCAATGATAGGGAATTGCTACGCCCTGCCATCACACGCTATGCTATAAATTTCATTACATTAGAAAGCCTTATCAGACACAAGGGTAGTTTGTAAGAGATGTTCCATTCTAACGGGTGGAAAAATTCTAAATGGGGCAGGAATAAACATGGGAAGGGATGTAAAGTACAAAAGAAGGTGATGGATGGAAATTTCTAGATTAAAGCCAATAAAATTTTAAAAGTGCAAGAACCCCTTATTTAAGTATTTCGACTGGTTGATGGCAATGAGAAACCTACCATCAATTTTATTTATGAAGTTATGGATTGGGCGAAACTCGCTATTCAAAAGGATTGTTGGTACTACAAGGATTATTCAAAAATAATTGATAAAAGATAAAATCTTCAACTGCACTACGACTTGTATGCAGCTAGTGAGTTAACTTAAATATTTATAATAGCTAATTAAAAATTGAAATGTCATTAGCATTTGAATAATTTGATTTGACAAGCTATTTTTTTAATCCACAATCTCAATACGGGAAAGATCTTTCCAACTACACGAAAGTTATGAAGGGTATAAAAAATGTTATACAAAGGTTGGAGCTTGATATTGACAATCAAATTAGAGTTATAAATCAAGTGAGCTAATTACTTAATTATCATATTAAATCAAGTAATAAATAATAATAGTAAGTGATATTTTGATAGTAATACTAATGACATTGTCAGCAATATTAATTGATTTTGCAATTTCAAGATAAATAAGATTCTTTTTGGAACGATAATTGCCTAACGAGTTGTGCATTATACAAACCATAGTAATATAATAATACAAATTATGCAACAGTAGTCTACCATATAAATTAACTTTTATATTTATCAGTTTGTTATTATTAATAATATTCATTTTTTTATTTTGGTTAATGTAGCTGAATGGTGGATCTACTACGGTACATCTGTCTCTGAATTTCAAAGAATTGTCGTGAAAGTGTTGAGCCAAACTATATTGACCTATAATTGTGAGCATAATTGGAGTACTTTCGGTCTCATCCACACTAAGACAAAGAATCAGTTGAAATACATGAAATTAAACAAACTTGTCTATGTGTACTACGACATGCAACTGAAAATTAGACATACTACAAGGAGGTGTCAAAAGGAGATAGATAATCATTTAAATCCAATCAATCTTCACTACATCTTTGAAGAAGATGATCCACTTGCTCCGTGGTTACAGGAGAGAGAATAGCCAGCATTAGATGGGCAAGATAATTCTGATTGGTTGAACCTTGATGATGATGATCATTATAATGCAACCAATCGAGCATCAACTGAACAAAATAGCTCTTTTACAGGTGCATATGGTGGTTGCGACGGTGGCTTGAGTCCACTTAGTAGCAGCCATATTGATATTAACTCATCTCTTAATGGAGGCAATGCTGGTAATAAGCAACATGAAGGTGAACTCTCTGAATATAGACATACTGATACCTATAGAGGCAATTCACATTTTCGTAGAGAACCTATGATGCATGCCTTTCGTGATGATGAGGAGATTGTAGATGATACTCATTTGATGCACTACCGAAGACGCAAACGTCGATCATCAGGCGATGCATATGACAATTATGATGATCATCCTGTTATGCATCAATTTGGAAAGCTTGAATTTAGAGGATAACCTGACCATTACCCACGAGGGCCACAGCCACATCTCATATACCCTCAGGGCCCTCAAGGGTCTCAACCTTTTTACTATCCTCCATCACTCCTTCTCTACTACCATCCACCTCCTGTAGCTTATCATCAACCATCTATGGCTTACTATCATCAATATGATACGTCATAGTATGGTTATGGATTATTTGGGCCGTCCATTCCTTATAGTTATGCTTATCAACCTCTTGAATATTCAAGTAGTGACAATACGGTGGATAGTGGAGATAGAACCTCTAGCTACCGCCAAAGACGGCAACCACACCAGCAAATTTACGACGATAATAATGATTATGACATTTATGAACCACGCCATTCTTTCTAGATGTGAGAGGTGTGTCATTTTTTTTACTTAAATAAAAACTAAATGAATATTAGTATATAATTTTTAAATTGATATCTTGTTAATAATAGTAATATGTTTAAATGTTGAATTATTATTTGTTAGTATATAATTATATTAGAGGTTTAAAGCATGCATCATGCATGACATTGACATTATCACAATCAATATTATTTTTTTGTTTGTCTTTGTTATAAAAAATTATCAATTATATTAGTATTTATAATATCATAGATACTTAGTGAAATTCTTTTATCATACAATAATATTATTTTTTAAATTTTAAAAACAACATAAATTCTAAAATATATATTTTTTGTGTCCAAATAACAATTAAAAACAACTACAAACATTCAATTTGTAGTAAATAAAGTTAGAATATGTGTATCAATGAGTTTTATACTATTTAATGATGCTTGAAAAAAATTTACGTCCATGACATCTAATTCTTATTACAGGTTAACCGATACACCAGATATTCGTTACACACAACCGTAACCGTTACGCCGGCCGATACCACAATTTAAAACCTTGCATTAAACTAGCCACCATAATAGGGATACATTGTTATTAAATTGGAAACAATAAACCTGATAAATGAGGGTATTAGTGTCAAATTCAGTTGTTTTCAAAAACTGTGGGACTAAACACGTTAAAAAAAACATTTACGACTAATCCTAGTATGACCTTAAAAATGGGACTAATTATCAAATAGTTATTTTTTAAAAAGAATTTCAATCAAATGTTAAAATAAATAAATTTTAGCGCGACGCGTGTGGTCATAAACAGAAGTTTTAACGCGCAAGATTCAATTGCGTGATTTCTTCTGAAAATACTCTGTAAATAGATAAATATTTCTATTTTGTATATTAAATAGATAAAATTATCTGTTTGATATTCGTATATTTAATATGCAAACAAATAAATTTATCTATTTTCTATATTAAATAGATAAATTTATCTATTTGATATTCGTATGTTTAATATGCAAACAAACAAATTTATCTGTTTGCATATTAACACAGATGATGCAAACAGATAAATTTATATGTGTTCTTTATACATATTTTGAAAAGATATAGATAAATTTATGTGTTCTTTATACGTGCTTTTAATAAAACAGATAAATTTTTTTGTGTTCTTTACATGTGCTTTCAATAAAAGAAAAATAAATTTATCTGTATTCTTTATACATGTTTTGAAAAGGTACAGATGAATTTATCTGTTTTAGAGTATTTTTGTCCCAAAAGGATTTTGCGCGTTAAAATTTTTATAAAGATAGACCTTACTCGTTAAAAAGTCTTATACTGGATAAAAAATAGTAAATAGCTTATAAATTGGACTGTTCACTAATTTTCTATTTTTTTAATTGTTGAGAATAGAGATAATTTTTTAATTAAGATGTATTATAGTCATTTTACTCAAAGAAAAAATTAATATTTTTAGAATGCTCATGCATTTTTTTCCTTGAAAATTCATTAAGAAAAATTGGTTGAGTTTTTAAAGAAAGTACATAGTATAACTTAAAAGTAGACTTTTTAAAATAAAAAATTCAGCTTTCTAAATAGTCCAAACAGGACCGAAGTCTAAATCTTCTCTTAGTAACGTGGGACAAACGTGTTACCCCATTTCACGTGTTTTCAACACACAGCACATTTTTCTTTTTCTTTTTCTTTTTTTTAATTAAAAAAAAAACTTAAATATTTTGAGAATTATCCAACTTATGTGCACAAATACGACTTTTTGTTCGTGAGTTTAATGCCAACTTCTCAATGATATATACATTTTTAAAATATCAAAATCTACTACCTATGGAGAAGATGTTATACAGCGAATGCACAGAACAGTGTGTGCATAGTTTTTGATTTATTTCCCAAACATATTATTATGATTAAATTCGTTTGTTAGGTTTAACTCGTCGGGTTATTTATTCACATAAAAATTTAGATTGATTCGATACTTGTAATTAAGTAATCAAATAATATTTGTTTAACAGTTTCTTTTTTTTTTTTTTTAATTATATTTTTTATTTATTTATTTATAAAATAATATTATGCGATCAGTTAGATACATGTATCTGTTAATCTAAATTTTTATATAAATAAAAAATTTGATAAATTTTATATAATAAACAAATTTAATCATAAAAATATATTTTAAAATTAAATAAAAAATCATGCACGGTGTTGTGCATTTAATCCACAGCACCCTCCCCCATTCCCCAAAACCTGCCCTCCTCTGGATCGATAGAGACCTCCGATAACAATATATCAAGAGGAAGTTTAAATTCACAGATGCTTATGTGCCCAATTCACTGTCAAGTCGGACCCCTTTATTTGAGTTCTCTCTTATTTGCTGGTCGCTGACGGTGTGATGCATGGATGCATCAACTACGTTTTGTTTTTTCGGTTCTCTAAAACGTTTTTATAAAAAAAATATTTTTTCTAATTTTATTTTTTAGTGTTGAATTGAATTTTAAAATAAAATTTTTTATTATTAAATTGAAACAAATTATGAAAAATATCTGTGAATCTGGTGTGATTTCTCATTAAGTTTCGTTACAATTTGGGACAGTTTTTTGTGACTTTTTTTTTTTTTTTTGATTTTTTTATTTTAGATTTTTTTAAATTTATTTTTTATTTTAAAAGTATAGTCATTTTAGGTAGAGTTGAAAAAAGTTAACTAAATACGAAAAAAGTCTTAAAGTGATTTTTTTAATATTTTTTTTTTGTCTTATATAATTTTTTAAATTTTTTGTTATTTTCTTTACTTTTTTAATTTTTCGTAACGAGAGCAAATTTTAAAAATATTATTGATTGAATTAAAACAAAATATTTTTACTAAAAATGAAAAAAGTCTTAAAGTGAATTTTTAAGAATCTTTTCATCTTATGTGGACTTTTTAAAATTATTTTTTAATTATTTTTGTTAATTTTTATGATAAAAAAATTTAAAAAATATTATTATTTAAACTAACGTAAAAAAAAAACTCACTAAATTTTTTTTTACTAAAAATAAAAAAAAACTACATAAAAAGATCTTAAAAAATTCTATCATAAATATTAGTCATCACCGTAGTTATTTTATGTATATTTATTTTGTAAAATCGATGCAAAAAAATTAAAAATTTAAAAAAAGTCAAACTCAAGACACGTATATTAAGAAAATAAAAAATAATTTATTAATTTATATATAAAAAAAATCATCTTACGGTGTAAAATATTTTATTTAAAAAAATTATTTTATCTATTTTTTATTAATTAAATAATAAAAAATAAGTAAAATATTTTATCAAAAAATATTTATATTAAAACAAACAAAGGCTTAGTGGTTATTTTTTCATGCGTTTACTCGGTTGAGACAACCAGCAAGCAAACAAAAAGCAAACAAGATGATTTTTTAAAAGAGGGTCCCACTTGATGAGTTGGATTGGCCACGTAAATATCTGACTCAATCTGTCAAATGTAGCGGTGTAAGTAGACTTTTCCATATATTCAAGGCCATAAGCTCATGCCACAAAATAAAAATTATTAAATATTTTTACACTATTACTGATTATATTATATGTTACTTTTGATAAATAAAAAAAATTAATACGTATTAAGTATGTTGTTATTATCGTCTAGCTAACTAAAAGTTAATATTGTCTCATAGAAAATATTTTCTTGCTACATTAGTAAATATAAGTATTTATCAGGATTATTCAAGATTAGTGTGATAAATAATATGAGTTTTATTTATTTTTGATTTTTTAATTTTTTTTAAAAAATATTTCATCTAAATGTTACGTTTTTTTAATTATATCGACAAGAAGAATCGAAAAAGCAATACATTCTTACCAAAAGATGAAAAAGTTTAGTAAATACGAAAATAAAAAAATAAATTCATTTACTGTCTCATTTTGACTTACTTTTATCTTTTAAATTTTTCGATCAACATGTTTTAACTTTTTGACTATGAAGAAATAGAGAAAAGAAAAGAGCTGTGGAAATATTCTGTATATTTCTGTATGAAATAAATTATATAGTATAGGGCCTATTTATATGCAAATGAGCCCAAGTAATAATAGAAAGGCAATAGAAATAATAAATACAATGAATCAAGTCAGAATATCCCAAGCACAAAATCAGCCAAGCATAAAATCAAAATATTCTATTATGATATTCTAAATATTCTAACATCCTATCTCAAACTCGAGATGATGAAGTCAACCGGAGTTTAAAAACAAGATTACGTAACCGACCAAGAGGATGAGACTTCGTGAAAATATCTGCAAGTTAATCTTCAGAAAAGACAGATCGAAAATGCAAGATTGCCCTGCTGAAGGTGGTGCCAAATGAAGTGACAATCAATTTTAATATACTTGGTGCGTTCATGAAAGACATCATTGTAAGCAATCTGGATGGTGCTCCAATTGTCATAATAAAGAGGGGAACTAGTCGTCTGAGAAACACCCATGTTGGTCAAAAGCCATCGTAACCACAAAAGTTTAGCCGTAGTATCAGTAAGTACTCGGTACTCAGCCTCAGTACTAGTTCGGGCAACGACAGTCTGCTTCTTACTACACCAAGAAATGAGAGAGGTGCCGAGTAAAAAACAGTATCCCGTGGTGGAGCAACGATCGGTAGGATTACCAGCCCAGTCAACATCAGAGTAAGAGCGGAGCTCAAGGGATGAACGCGAAGCTAAATGAAGGCCATGAAACAAAGTCCCCTTGACATACCGTAAGATGCGAAAAACAGCAGCATAGTGAGTAGAGCGAGGTGCACTCATAAACTGGCTAACCAGATGAACCGCATAAGAAATGTCTGGGCGGGTAATAGTGAGATAGATGAGACTACTGACTAGTTGTCTATACAAAGTAGCATCGAAAAGAGATTCACCATCATTAACAAGCAACCTAATATTAGGTTCAAGCGGAGAAGTGCATGTTTCGCTGTCAGTCAAGCCTGCTTTAGAAAGAAAGTCAGATGCATACTTAGCCTGAAAGAGATAATAACCATCTGAACCGGATGTAACCTCAAGACTAAGAAACTAGTTAAGCTGCCCTAAGTCCTTCATCTCAAAATTCTGACTCAAAAAGTCCCAAGAATGTGTTTTAGTGAGAGCATCTAGTTCATCAGACATAGCTTTCTACCAAAGGGGGTCAGCACTAGCCTTATGATAACTGTGAGGTTTGTGAAGAATAGCAAGGGAATAATAACAATGAAAATCTTGAAGATGAGAAGGAGGGGCTCTTACTCTCGTAGATTGACGGAGTGCAGGTACCTGAACAGGCTTGGGTGCAGTTGATGTATCAAGAGTATCAGCAGACGTGTCAGATGACTCAGGAATAGTCGAAGAAAGAATGTCTGAGGAGCTTAGCATCTCGACAGAGGAGTCAGGGATTAAAGCAATAGATGGGTCAGTAAAGATAGGAGCATAACTGGAAGAGGACCGCGAAAAAGGAGAAATACTCGTAAACATCTTATGTTCCCAAAACTCTACATAACGAGAAATACGAAGACGCTTGGATATGGGATCATAGAAATGATAATCTTTTTGAGTGAGACCATTACTAAAAAGACAACAGAGTCTCGATCGTGGCTCAAGTTTGGTGCATTCGTGTGTAGGAAGAGTGACAAAACAAACACAACCAAAAAACTCGAAGTAAGGAGTAGTTCGAGCCCTTACCATGGAGAAGCTGAGACAGAATTTTATTGTGTATAGTGAGTGAGGAAACAAGATTGATGGTGTAGATAGTAATAAGGCCAGTTTTCCTCCAAAAACGTTCTGGAAGAGAAGTAGAGATGAGAAGTGCGCTTACCGTATCCAAAATGTGACAATGTTTACATTCTGCTCTACCATTTTGTTGTGAGGTGTATGGACAAGAATAGTGAGAGACTGTCCCATTATACTGTAAGAGGGTAAGAAATGACTTATCCTTGTATTCCATTGCATTATCTGAACGAAAAATTTTAATGGTACAAGAAAATTGAGTTTGCACCATTTTTGTGAAAATTCTGGTAAACATTTGGGAGTTTAGACCGATGTTGTAAAAGATAAAGCCAAGTATAACGACTGTAATCGTCCACAAAGATAACAAAATGACGAGATCTCTCCTGAGTCGGAGTCAGGGTGGGATCCCAAATATCAGAATGGACTAAGTCAAAAGGTGCAGAGAAAAAATAGTCACTTTTATTAAAGGATAAATGTGTTTCTTTTTCAAGATGACATGAAACACAATCAAAGGACTGAAAATTAACTGAACCTAAATGACCCTGAGAAGCCAAGAACTGGGCATAGGGAAGTGAGGCATGACCTAACCGGGAGTGCCATAAACTAGAAGTGATTGTGATAGCAGCCATGGAAGTTGTTGTTGAAGAAGGAATCTGCAGAGATGTGAGCTCGAAAAGACGTCCAACTTTACGGCCTGCCCTTAGCAGCTGACCCATATGAGAATCCAGTACATCAACATCCTTGTTAGAGAATTTCAGGTCAAGACCTAACTCACAAAATTGTCCAACGGAAAGAAGATTTAAGGATAACTTAGGCACAAGGTAAGTATCACTAACAGATAAATTAGAGGTAAAAATAGACCCTACGTGACTAACATGCATATAGAAACCATCAGTAGTGTCTATGGTAGGATTGGGAGAAAGAGCAATTTTATGAGAGAAGATGGTGGAATCAGATGTCATATGATTACAGCAAGCAGAGTCTATAAATCACTGAGATTTACCTGGGGTGACGAAAAAGGCAGTGGAGGATTGGAACAAAACCTGGTGAATTAAGTCATTTACGTCAGCTGTAGTGAGAAAAGTTGAGTGAGATGGACACTCGGGTGCAGAAGAAGCAGATGAAGTGACCATAGCTGTCTGTTGGGAAGCTTGTTGCTCTTTATAAGACTTGAACCTGCAACATTCATCGATGATGTGACCATTGCATTTACACCACTTGCAAAAATCAGTCTTGGAGTTGGATTGGGATGATGAACGCCCAGTAGAAGACGGTAAAATACTGCGAGAAGCAGTGGCAAGAACCATATTAGACGATTACATCTTCATAGTGAAACGACGAGTTTCTTTAGAGATGAGTTCAAAAATCATAATGTCTAAAGTTGGAAGTGGTTGACGATGAAGAAGAGAAGCTCGAGCAGATTCAAAATCATCCCGAAGAGCCATCATAAAGTGTATAAACTTCCGTCGATCAAGTCAGGCAGCAAATGTTTGAATGTCTTTAGAACATTCTAACTTCGGATCTGCAGCAAATAATTGTTCCCAAAGACGATTAGCCTGAGAATAAAAATTGGCAATAAACTGACTAGGTTCTTGATGCATCTGATAAAGTTTAGCTTCTAGTTGAAACTCCAAGGAAGTATCATAGGTGCAGTTGTATCTTTTGGCCAGAAAATCCCAAGCAACCTTAGCATTCCCAAGTCTTGGAAGAAGACTATTGATGGACGGAATAGAAGTGTTGATAAACCAAGACAGAATCTTGTAGTGAATACTATCCCATTCTTTCAGATGAGATGTAAATGCCTCTTCTTTCTCACTGTCCTTCTGTACTTGTTCAGTAATTGCTCCAGTCACAAAACGCCATAATTGGCGTTCTTTCAAGAAAACTTTCATATTCTGAGCCCACATATTATAATTAGATCCATCCAACATCACATCAATAGGACGGACAATCGAATTGAGATTCGATACAGATTGAGACATATCGAAGCTTTAAATGCAAAACAGATTGCAAAAATGAAATTAGTACGAAAAAACTGAGCAGAAAGCACCTGATTTGTAAAAAGTCAACGGTTAGCAATCAACGGTCAGCGGTCAATGGTCAGAGGTCAATGGTGACGTGGCAGCGGAAGCTGAAGTGGAACAAGGGCTGATGTGGCGGTGACGTGGACTTGGCGTAGAGCTAGGGCTGACGCGGCGTCGCTGCTGCAAGTGTGAAGGATACTGGCACGTGGGACGTGTGGAGTGCATGAGCGGCAGGGAACTGCGGAGTGTTTTTCACAGGAGGGAAGTCCCGTACCTTGCGAATCTGTTTATGGGTTTATAGTTCTAGATTGGACTGCAAAAAGGCTGAAAAGAACTCCAAATAGCGACTATCGTCACAGGAAGGAGTACCGAAAATTCACCGGAAGAACGCTGAAAACTCATCAGAAGAACGTTGAAAAAATCCTACATGTCACAAGTCTGTAGCTCTGATACCATGAAGAAATAGAGAAAAGAAAAGAGTTGTGGAAATATTCTGTATATTTCTATATGAAATAAACGGTACAGTATATGGTCTATTTATATGCGAATGAGGCCAACTAATAATAGAAAGGCAATAAAAATAATAAATACAAAGAATCAAATCAGAATATCCCAAGTACAAAATCTGCCAAGCATAAAATCAGAATATTATATTATGATATTCTAAATATTCTAACAGACCCGATGACAGAATTTTTAAAAACCTAAAAATTTATTAAAATACTAAATTAAAAATCTCACTAAGAACCAAAATTAAGCAACTATCTCACATAATGCTCACAACAAAGGTTAATAATCTCATCAGGATGTTTTTAAATTGTGTCATCCATTAAAAAGTCTACCATTTGGCTTTCATGCAACTGTCAAATGTCTTCCAAAAACATGCAAAAATTTCATAAATGGTATGTTTTATCTCTCTTACATATACCACTCATAAGAATAAAAACTGGGTTAAATTATACTAACTTTTCTAATGTTTGCTAATCACGCCGTTAGGTTTTAGTTAGTGAATTCATGTTTAACTAATGATTTCATTAATAAAAAAATATATTATGTCTAATTTGCCTCAATTTGACTAAACTAGCATGTTGGTGATAACTTTGTGCATGTACCAACAGATTTAATGTCAATCTTGTCCTACAAAATGACCAAAATGTTACAATAATTATAGATATGGCTCAAATGATGATGCTGAAAGGAGTGAGGTTTGGGGAAATCCTGGAGGAAAATTGAAAAGTAATGTACCATGGGGCCTAAGGAGTGACTTAAATGATGTTCTTAAATTTGAGGAAAGATTAAAAGTAAGAAGAACAGCTGCAATGAGAGAATTCAGATATTCTCTATGAGAAAATCTCTGTAGAATTTGGTGGTATACTCCATCCCTCCTAAACTTCACAAGCTAATTAAATGAAAATTTTCATCTGCAGGTCATCTAAATCTTAACACTAATGGATACTCCCGCAGCAACCCGGGGATTGCCGACTTTAGAGGTGTGTTTAGAGATGAGAGCAAAAAATAGATTACTAGATACCACGAACATCTTCAAGATTGTACAAGTCCCGAGGCTGAACTCTGAGGTATTCTTAATGGCCTAAAGGAAGCAGCATGGGAAGGATTTCGTAGTTTTGACATTGATACCGACTGTCAGGTGGCTCTCAACCTTGTTAAAGATAGAGATTGTAAACTTATGACAGACACCAATAGCACCATAGCCCACATCTATTGTGAAGGAAACACAGTGGCAGACATGTTAGCTAATCTAGGACCAGATCAGGATGATCTCTTTATTTCGATGTACTCCCCCCCTTCCCGATTGCACCTATGCTTCGTGTCGATGCTGCGAGAGTTGCTTTTGAGAGATTTTAGTCTCTTGCCTTGTACTTTTTTTGTTAGCCTATGAATTTTTTAATTAGATTTTGATGATTTTTATAATTCATTTTCTAAGTTAAATTGATTTAAAAAGATAATCTTTAATATTTTTAAAAAAGTAGTGTTGATACAAAATGACAAATGAGTTCATACCTCTAGTCATATGAGATGATTTATCTCTCAAATGGATTGATACTTAAGTATTCTTGAAAGAGAATATTTTGTGTTGACTCTAATTGCTATTTGAGCCAACACCTTAAAAAAAATACTTGATCCTCTCAAGTGTGTCGACACATTTGAAAGTTGAGTCGACACCTTAACTTGTTTATCTAAGAAGTTTTAGGTATTAAACTTTGAGTCGACACAAATGAAATTTGAGTCAACACAAAAAAGTCGAGACTCTATGCTCTTAAAAAGAGTTGACACAAACTCAGTTTGAGTTGATACCAAGTGATTCCTCACTTTAGTTATCTGGAATTTTAACTAGACACAAATTGAAGATGAATCGACACAAATGTACCGAGGCCGCTTGCAGAATTTGTGAGTTGACACAAAATGCAACATGAGTTGACACAATTATACCGAGCCTGCCTGAAAATTTTTGAGTGGATACAAAAGTCCAAATGAGTCGACACAAAATCACCGAGAGTCGACACAAAAAGGTTTTCCCGAAAAGCTGAAGAACAAAATGAGTTAATACCAAAGGTATTTGTGTCGACACCTTTGTGTTGGTGAGAAGAATGCAGAAATTGTGTCGACACCAACGAAGATCTGAGTCGACCCAATCACTTGAAAAATCATGCCCTAGAAGTTTTGTGTCGACCCAAAACTATTTGTGTTGACACTTGCGACAAAATTCAAAATACGCAGCGGAGTTCAACTATTGAATTTTTAGCATTTAATTCTTCCACCTACCTCTAACGGTCATGAAACCTCAAGAGCTTATATAAGGAGTTACTCTCAGCATTTAAAAGATCTGGAGACTTATATTCACTGTTGTATTACTTAATTCAAAGCCAAAATCCTTCAAACTTTCATTAATTGTTCATAACTCTAGCTTTTGTATCTCATCTCTTTACTTCTCATTTATTGCTAATCATTTGTGAGTGATACTCATTAAAATACCCCATTTATTGTACTCAATGGTGAGTCACACTTTATCCTTTGAGTGAGTGAGTAAATCTCATCAAAGAAGAACTCAAGATATTAGAAGAAAAATATGGGCGTGTTTTTCGTAGGATCGTCTTGAAGTTGTAAAAAGTTTTGAATGTTGAAAGCAAAACTGTCAAGACATTGTTTTTGCAAACGATTTTTGAAAAAATTTAACTGGATGGGCAAACGCCGAAACAAACTCCAGATAAAACTTTTGACGTCGAATGATCAAAATAAAAACCCGTGCAACCGAAGTTAATTTAGAAGAATACCTTTTACCGGTCAAATCTTCAACTACGATGTTGATTTCGAGTTGAAACTCTTGTCAGACCTTCTACTGTATTTTCTTATACAATTCTTGAAGGTAGTGTAGGCTAAAATCTATCAAGAATTTGTGCCGATAGAACCTGGACAACTTTAGTCTTAAAAGAAGAGTTATGAAACTAGTTCAGTCTGCCCGCATATTTATAGGGCTACAGCAGGGACCCGTGGAATAATTATGAGTAAGATTTTGAGTGGAACACAGACACCCATCAATAATTTTCGTAATTAAGCAAAACTCATAGCGGTATCTGTAATTATGAAAACCTTGCAGAGGTTTCTATAATTTTCAAAAAATACTAAATTATAGTTTACACCACTAAAGAACTATAATTGCACTCTGATCCATAATCTCAAGACGTTCTTGCATTGAGCTCATATTATTAAATACTTACCATTTCTCCCCACGTTAAGATTTCCGATACACGTCAATTAAATTTAATTACTAGTAATTTAATTTAATTGGCATCTTGAAATTTCTTAAACCCTTCTGCTTAACTTATTAGACTACCGAATAATCAAATCCACCTACAATGTTTGGCCCGATCAAAAGTTATAAGCTTTCTTACAGGAGTATCGTCAATCCCGATCTTTCGGAACGTGAATTTCGTCAAAAATTAATATTCACCATATAAATATTACCGTTATCCAACTCACCGGGAATATAGATCCATATAAGATCGCACCTTCTAATAAATCAAAATAATGAATATTAAATATACAAAAATCAATAATTATTTCAGGATTAAAAGGATAAACACTATTTATAATAATCTTGGGGGTGTGAATTAATTTATATAGTCAGTATAAAATTAATTACCCTAAATGTCACGTTCAATACACACAAAGTATACTGGCATAGAAAGTCGAAATAATAGACGACGCTATTATCTGTTCTCTGTAACTAAGGCAAGCTTACTAAAACTCTATGTCACAGTCGTGCCGATGGTATGTCCATTTTCATCTAAACCGTGAATATAAAACTTATATTCTGTAAGAACTTAAAATCTGATATTCTGTGTGTAAGCCGTACTGTACACACCAGATTAAATACTATACAG
Source organism: Heliamphora exappendiculata (assembly GCA_034768845.1). Taxonomy (NCBI): domain Eukaryota; kingdom Viridiplantae; phylum Streptophyta; class Magnoliopsida; order Ericales; family Sarraceniaceae; genus Heliamphora; species Heliamphora exappendiculata. Next base: position 15,856 of record JAOTRH010442810.1, read on the forward strand.
AATATTGGACATCCATGCATAACATTAAAAAAAATAATATGCATACATTACTCATAAAGAATCTCGTAAAATAGAAAATTAATTTTATTAAAATAAAATAAAATATTAAAAACATGATTTTCAGTATACCAACTCTAACAATCTCCCACTTATACTCAAAACCATGCTGCCATACATCTGACTCCCATACCTCCTATATGACTATCAAAAGTCTTAGTCGGTAAACTCTTTGTAAAATGATCTGCATAGTTTTCTCTTGATGCAATATTGGTCACAGCAACATCACCCATCTGTACAATTTCTCGTATCAGGTGATACTTACGCTTGATGTTCTTTTCTTTCTTTTGGACTCTTGGCTCCTTCATTTTTACAACCACTCCGCTATTATCACAATAAAGTGTAATAGCCGATTGAACTGAAGGCACCACATCTAGATCCAACAGGAAGTTCTTGAGTCACACGGTCTCCTTGGCTGCTTCAGAAGCTGCCAAGTACTCGGCCTCCATGGTAGAATCAGCAATGCATGATTGTTTGATATTCCTCCAACTTATAACTCCACCTCCTAAGGTAAACACATATCCTGAGGTATACTTGCGGGAATTTTTATTAGACTAAAAATCTGAGTCTGTATACCCCAAAGGTACTAAACTGTCTGCTTGGGAAATCAACATATAATCCTTAGTCATTTTCAAGTACTTGATTATATTTTTTACCGTAGCCTAATACTCATACCCCTTTACCGTAGCCTAATACTCATACCTTGGGTTATACATGTTTGTCTGTGTTCTTTATACATGTTTTGAAAATACACAAATAAATTTATATGTATTTTTTATGCGTGTTTTTAATAAAAGATAGATAAATTTATCTGTATTCTTTATACATGTATTGAAAATGTATAGATAAATTTATCCGTATTTTTTATACATATTTTTAATAAGATAGATAAATTCATTTGTGTTCTTTACATGTGTTTTCAATAAAAAATAAAAATTTATCTGTATTTTTCATACATGTTTTGAAAAGGTACAGATAAATTTATCTATTTTAGGGTATTTTTGTTCCAAAAAAACTTTACGCGATAAAATTTTTATACGGATGGATCTTGTTCGTTAAAATTTTTTATATTTGATGAAAAACAGTAAACGACTTATAAATTGAACGATTTACTAATTTTCCGTAATAAGAAACTCATGATCATGATTAAATTAAATGAAATTTTCAATTTGTCTACTTGCTATATTTGGTGAAAAATTCTGTTTATATATCATTTTGACATGGCCTTATTTGATTTTGGTTGAAAGTGGGATTTTTAACATTTTTTATTTAAAATAACAAAAAAAAACTATCAAATTCTAATATGTTTTTTTTAGCATAGTGGTTTAAAGTTAATTTTTAGTCAAATAAATGTTGTGCTTGCTTGGTTTAAAAATAAAATAAAAAATAAAAAATATAACTTTTAGTTAGGTTACCAAACAAAATTAATTAAGGGTGAACCGTAGGCTGGATTTGAGTTATTGATAAATGAATGTAACTAAACTACACCATTCTGTTTAAATTATTTAATAGCAAAAAGTTTTTGCCATTTTGTTTATTAAGTAATATTCATATTTTGCATTTATATTTTATTTGCTTAACAAGGTTCTTTCGCTTTCAAGACACCGGCCTCTTAAAAGTAAGGCAATTTTGTTACGATTTAAAAAGATTATTGATTCAATAACTTAAATAAAAAATATAATAATTAATACGGTCTAAAATATTTAAATTCAAATTATTAGTAGTAGTCAATAAATTTTTTTATATGCCTATATTTAATTTTTTTTTATCTCCCACCAATATAGAATAAAATATTACAAATATTTATACTCAAATACACGACGCTCTCATCGCGTAACTTAGATTCTTTTACCTGACTGTGATGTAGATTGCAGCCCACTTGCGGACACATAATAATTCATTAATGGACAAAGAGTAGCCCTATTAAGGCACATAAGATTACAGCATGGGGTCTTTGCTTCTTTTGAGAGTCTCTATTCTTCTATCCATGCAGCCACAAAATCCTTGATTGAACAAAGTTTAATTTGGCTTTGATATTATTTATAATGATCTCAGTAGATTATTGACTTAATAATTTAAAAAAAGAATCAAATAACACGATCTAAAATATTTATGCCCAAATTATTAGTATTAACCTATAAAATTTTGTATCTATCGAATTTAATTTTTATCTCTTACTGGTATAGAATGAGATATTATAGAGTTAATAAAAAAAGAATTAATTATATTTTCATGATTATAGAACTAAAACCTAAAGGATATATTTGTTGCCAAGGATAAAGCATTTTAATTGAATTAAAATAAAATGAAAAATTCATCATTTTAGATTTTATCTTATTGAATAGGTAATTCTGTATTTGTTTTCATCGATTAAATTATTAATTTTTTTCCTTTCAAATCTATTAAATTATTAATTCTCTATATAATAGATTGATAGAATAAAAATTAATAATCTCATGCCCTAGTGTTATTTGTTTTCCCTTCGAAATTATCTTATATTTTTATTCAACGATTAAAAATAAGTTTTAATTTTTTAATTTTAATTTTATTTTAACCAGACATGATGTTAATAAGTATGATGACTATTTTTTTTTTCTAATTATTCTTAATCAAATATCACCTGTTGAAAAAAAAAATCACGGCTAAAGGATTCCTAATATTGTTAATTGAAAGTACTAAAATGCCCCACTTAAAATAGAGCAACTCTGCCCATTTCCCATAGAGAGAATTCCACATAATTTTCTCTTCCTCTTTCTATTTGACGAGGTCTCTTGTTGCATTAGATAAATTTATTTAATTAATTTTTTTTGTTAGATTTATACTGCATTTAATTCTCCTTGACCTTTTTCTAATAAAAAAAGGATATTCATTTAGAATTACTACTTAAAACAAAAAAAAAATAATTCAATTCTAGCAAGTTGTAAACTTAGAGATGGTAATGTTACATTAGTGGTGTTTGTTATATTTCTCTCAAATACTTTTTTTTTTTTTTTGTTTTTCTTATTTACTATGTTTGTGTAAAAAGAATTTAGTTTCTGAACTACTCTCTTGCCACGAAAAATCTAAAAAGTAAAATTTAAAAAAAAAACAATATTGAAAAAGGTTCACTTAAAATGAAAATAAGCTCTATTTTGCTATAAATAACTTATTTTTGTCTTTAAAAAAATTTATTTTTTATCTAAAAATTTACTTTTAAAATTCTTTATAAGGAGAGCAAGTTAAAATGTATAAAAGTTTGAAGTAACCTAAAAAACTATTCACCAAAACTAAATAAAATAAGCTATTTGATTGTATCCATTTCGTAATTCAGTTTTGTTTTTGGATTTTTTTAAAAAAAAGTTGAGTTACATAAGCATTAAATTAACTTAATTAAAAATAATTTTAAATAGTCAATACAGAAAAGATTTAACTTTTTGATTGTTATATTTTTTAAAATTATAAATAAGAATTAAAAAAATTAATCACGCATTAAAGGAAGCTGATGGAAGATGATAGAGATTTAAGCGTTGAACTAGTTCTAATATGACCATTTTGGAATCACAAACGCATTGATCTATTTTGAAGTGACTAGAATTAAATGAGCCACCGACTGGACTCTTTTTGGGTGGTATTTTAGGGGTTTGAGAGAGTTTACCGACGATTCGATTTATTTGATTTATTCTTAGAAAACTAATTTTTCGGTTTACTTGATGATTTAATTAAAATTGAGTCTCTTAATTAGTCTAAAAAAATTGATAATATTAAGGAAATATTAAACTTGAGACATTAAAGGAGGCAAACGCGTAAGTTGCTGTCCTTGACTACTATGCTAATTGTCATGGGTTTAAAATTTCAACCACGAATTTGCCTGTGTCTCAGTCAAGAACGATGAAAAAACACACACACGCGCGAAAGAACTATATATATAAGCACGCGAATTACAAAAAAAAGTTTCAAACCTTTGATTAAACACCAAGTAAAATACAAAAAAAAGCCTTAAGCTTTACTCATGCAATTTTCTGTGTAAAAAGTAACCAAGTCATGCTTATTATAGAAAAAGAGCAGTTACAAGTAGTTATTTGCAATTGATATCCCCAACTACTAGGCATATGTGCTAAACATTATAAGACTCACTCCCCCACACTCTCTACAACAAGTAATTGCCATTTGACACTTGTCATATGTAAAAAAATTTCAACAAATAACTCTTGAAATCGTCGTTAATCACCCATAATGTGCATAAAGCATGCCGCATTATGCTGCCATGTTGACCAAGTTTTGCTCTCAAAAGTTAACATACCATGTTGTTTTGGTGCATGGGGATAATTATGTACAGACTTGGATAAGGCGGCCAACAGTTATAGCTACCCTGTCATTTGTAAGGCATGTTTCATGTGTGCCACGCTACTGGAACTGTCTGCAAAATTAGTTTTAGTTACCTAGTATATGTTAGTGTCAGCTGATATCTGCAATATGCCTGCTGCGCTAACAGTTCGTCTTGACCTATAAGCCATACAAATTATCTGCATATATGCACCAATAATTGCATTTTCATATGTCAAATATTACGTCGTTCTTGTCTAACGATCAAGTGATAAACTTGTTGTCACGTAACCACCTGAAACATTCAGGTGTCAAAGTGCTAGCACCAATCCATTGGGATTTTCAATAAAGTGTTATACTATAATTGTTAGCATTGATTTATAATTTCTCTTTTTTTGTCAAATATAAAAGATACCATCGAATAATTTGTTTGATTTTTTCTTTTTTATTTTTTAGGGGTTTTTTTATTTTTTGGTCAAATTCTTTAATTCTCTTAATTATCTCGATAAAAGAAATTAAAAAAGTAAAATAGTTTAATTAAATATTAAAAAGTTCATTAAACATGGAAATGGGCAACAAAAAAATATTTTTTAAACTTACTTTTTATCTTTTTTTATTTTTTTAATATTTTTATTAAAAATATTCATTTTTTTCGATTTATCTTGATAAAAAAATCCAACAAAATATGATACAGTCGACCAAACAATGAAACAAGTTAACTAAAAATAAAATAAATAAATAAATAAGTTCATATCCCAGACGGCACCAATAACTTAAATAATTAAAAATTATATTTTAAGTATATTATTTATTTATTTATTTTCAAATTTTACCCTAAGCCTAGTTTCAACAAACATTAGCTATTCCCATAAATTCTGTTGGTTGGTATTTTTATTTCTTTGTAATTATTAGTATTTATAAAATATAACGCAACATTATTTACAAGACACCTTTAACTGTTTATGTGGTGATAATTTTACAGGTAAGATAATTAACGACGGTGTTTTTATTTGATAGTTGATAAAAAAAATAATTCATATTTATACATTAAAATATTTCATTTTATTTTAAAATATAAAAAAAATAATAACACGTAATATTTTAAAATTATTGATAATAATTTCTCTATTCTTTCCTTCCTAGTTAAAAAATAATGGGAATTTTACTCAAAGGTTCAAAATATAAGTTTTAACGTGTAAAGTTTAATTGTGTAATTTTTCTCAAAAATATTCTGTAAATAAATAATTTATCTATTTTGCATAATAAATAGATAAATTTATCTGTTTAATATTCATCTGTTTAATATGTAAATAGATAAATTTACCTGTGTGCTTATTTATGCCAAATAGATAAATTTATCTATTTGCATATCAACACATATAATACAAATAGATAAATTTATCTGTTTGCTTATTTATGCCTAACAAATAAATTTATTTGTATGCTTATTTATACCTAACAGATAAATTTATCTGTATTCTTTATATAGATAAATTTATCATAATGTAAACAGATAAATTTATCTATATTCTTTATATATATTTTGAAAATATACAAATAAATTTATCTATATTCTTTATACATGCTTTCAATAATACAGATAAATTTATCTGTGTTCTTTACACGTGCTTTCAATAAAAAATAGATAAATTTATTTGTATTCTTTATACATATTTTAAAAATATATAAATAAATTTATCTATTTTATGGTATTTTTATTTCAAAAGGATCTTGCGCGTTAAAATTTTTATTAGAATAAATTTTGTTCATTAAAAATCTTATATTAAATAAAAAATAATAAACGATCTATAAATTAAACTGTTCACCAATTTTTCGTTAAATATTTTTGTGTCAAACAGTAGAATGAACATAGTCAAACCTTGTTACAAGTGGGGTCAGTAGCTGTTTTCTTTCCATAAATAAAAGAATTTAATACAAAATAGATTCGATAATATTATTAATTTTATATTAAATATAAAATATTGATCGATACAAAATGTACTAATTAGTATTAAAAATAATGAGTACTTCCAAGTCCATAACTTTATAAAAAAATATTTATTTTTTTGTCTCGTGTTTTTTTCACTTTCCAGTCAGATTATCACAAGTAATGAAATAAAAAATTAGTTTAGATTAATTAATTAAAAATTATATTATACAAAAATTTAAGTTATATTAAATGGTAAATTACACTTAATTTCTCTAAAGTTTAAACTTATTTCAAGAATCTCTTCTTAGATCTCTCAAATGACAATGTTCTTCCTTGTCAGATACTGCTGTTAGACTCCGTTAACGGAGGGTTTAATATTACCTTTTTACCCTTTGTTCTAAAGAACTATTTTATGTTAAATAAATCAACTAGAGTAAATGACACTATTACCCTTTATATTTACTGAGGATTTTGATGAGACTAGAGCCGAAAATAGTCTGACTCACTTTGTTCACTCAACTATAGATGAATCAATCTCTTATCTTTTGCGCATTTCTAGAAAGCCCATTTGGTGAAGACAACCGGCATTTGCTATTGTCTGAAAAGCCCCATTTGTGATTGTTTGAAGATAATCAAAATCACATTTCGCGAAATCTAAAGAGAATCAAAGGTGCAAGTTAAAGGCTGTTAGTTCAAGCAACCCAGGAGGGAGGTCAATTGAGTTTTAAAACAATAATAACAATTTTAAAAATATTTTTGAAAACTTTATGAAGCAATAAAGAAATTAAAGAGATTAATGAGAGAAAGTATAAATCAGACACCAAAAATTATAGTAGTTCGGCTTATTCAAAATTTACGTCCACTCCTCAAGACTTCCATTGAGAATTTATACTATGATCGAATGCTTCACATGCCCATTCAAAAGTCTTTACAGTCTCAAGAAGTTTCTACAAAATAATCCTTCGTATTTTCTAAACTTTTTTGTGCTCTTCTTGAAGAAGTTCATGTTATAGGCAAACTGTCAAGATTATTGATTTGTAAACGATTTTTTGAAAAAATAAAATTGGGCTGGCAATCTCCGAAACGAGCTCCAGATAAAAACTTTTTGACGTCGAATGATCAAAATAAAATCTGTGCTACCACAGTTAATTCAGATGAATACCTTTTTGGTTGATTTTTCAACTACGAATTTTGATTTCTCGAGTTGAAGCGCCAGTCAGACCTTCTACTGTATTCCCGATGCGATTTTTGAACGTAGTGTGAGTTACGATCCTTCGAGAACTGATACCGGCATAACCTAGACAACTTTAATCTTGAAAGACAATTTATGAATTTGGTTCAGCCTACCCACATATTTATATGACTACAGTAGGGACCTAAGGAGTAATTATGACATAGACTTCTAGTGTGACTCAGATACTTATCCAGTAGTTTCTGCAAATAAGCAAAACTCTCAGCGGTTTCTGTAATTATGAAAACTTTGTAGCAGTTTCTACAATTTTTATAAAATACTAAATTGGAGTTCATACCACTAAAGAACTGTAACTGCACTTTTAGCCATAATCTCAAGACCAATTTGCATTGAGCTCCTGTTATTAAATGCTTAACTTATCTTTCCACGTTAAAATTCTAAATACTGGCCAATTAAATTTAATTACTTATAATTTAATTTAATCAGCATCTTTAAATTTTTTTAAACCATTCCGCTTAACTTATTTGACTTTCAGATAATTAAATTGACCTGTATGGTTTGACCAAGTCAAAACTTATAAGCTTCCTTAAGGATGTATCGTCAATCCCGAACAATCAAGATGTGAAATCCATCAATAATTAATATTCACCATATAATTAATACTGCTATCCAACTCACCAGAACTATTAACCGATAAAAGATCGCACCCTCTAGTGAATCAGAACAATAAATATGAAATATACGCAAATAATAATTATTTTGGGATTAAAAAATAAGCACTCATAATAACCGTGTGTGTAAATTAATTTATATAGTCAGTATAAAATTAATTACCAAAATATGGTCCTGTTCAATACACACAAAGTGTACTAGCACAACGAGTCGAAATAATAGATGACGCTGTTATCTGTTTCTCGTAATCAAGACAGACTTACTAAAACTCTGTACTACAGTCGTACCGATGGTTTGTCCAATTCCATCTAAATAGTGAACAAAATTTATATTCTGCAAAAATCTATATTCTGATCTTCTGTGTGTAAGTCGTACTCTACATACCAGATTAAATACTGTACACAATAAAAGACAACCATGCATAACACTAAAAAATAATATTTCATACATTGCTCATTAAGATTCTCATAAAATAAAAATAAAAATTTTATTAAAATAAAATTAAATATTAAAACAAAATAAAATCCATAATTTTTAGTATACAACGCTGACAATCTCTCACTTATATTTAAAATCATGCTGCCATACATCTGATTCCCATACCCTCTACATAATTATAAAAAATTTTAGTTGATAGACTCTTTGTAAAAAAATATGCAAGGTTGTCTCCTAATATAATCTTGGTCACAACAACATCACTCTTTTCTACAATTTCTCATATCAGGTGATACTTATGCTCAATGTGCTTTCTTTTCTTGTGGAATTTTGGCTCCTTCGAATTTACAAACGCTCCGCTATTATCACAATAAAGTGTAATAGCCGACTGAGCTGAAAGTACCACATCTAGATCCAACAAAAAGTTCTTGAGCCAAACGGCCTCTTAGCTGCTTCAGAAGCTGCCACGTACTTGGCCTCCATGGTAGAATCAGTAATGCAGAACTATTTGATACTCTTCTAACTTATAGCTCTACCTTCCAAGATAAACACATATCTTAAGGTAGACTTACGAGAATCTTTGTTTAACTGAAAGTCTGAGTCTGTGAACCCCAAATGTAACACCCCGACCCTTTACATAGCAACGATATTGTCCGCTTTGAAAAAAGTCCTCACGGTTTTGTTCTTCCTGCGTAACGTGAGACTCCTTTCTATCTCCCTAAATCTTACAAAAGGTTCCATCTCCGGTGCATAAATGGATTCTTTTATGATAACAATTAATCACTACTTGGTGTGCTGACACCCAGTCTATTCGTGGATTATATCAAAACCTTTGAAGTTCATCACTCGAAGATCACAAAGCAGACTAAACCTACAGATTCTTAAGACACAGGACTTACATACAGTCTCTATACACTGTAGGCTTTTTAATAGTGAGATAATCTTCAACGCTTGCTTCAAACTTTCTGGTTCTATGTTGAGAGTTTTCATGCAAGATGTAGAAAATTATTTCACCATTAGGAAGCCTACAGTGTATAGAGACTGTATGCAAGTCTTGTGTGTTGAGAATCTCCGGGTTTAGTTTGCTTTGTGATCTTCGAGTGATGGACTTCAGAGGATTTGATATAATTTCTCGATATGGACTGGCTGTCAGCACACCGAGCAGTGATTAATTGTTATCATAAAAGAATCCGTGTATGCGCCGGAGATAGAACCTTTTATAAGATTCAAAAAGATAGAAAGGAGTCTCTTGTTACACGGGAAGAACAAAACTGTGAGGACTTTGTCCAAAGCTGATAATATCGTTGCCATGTGAAGGGTCGCGGTGTTACAAATGGTATCAGAGCCAACTCTTCTCATGTCTGAGTGTGGGCCCTTGCTGTCTCGCGTGATATGTGAGCGGGCTACTAAGTGGGCGGATCGATAAGGAATGGCAGGATACCGGAGCTGACATGCTACTGCACAGGGACATGCAACCCTAAGGGGGTAGATTGTGATATCATGGTATCCCACATTAAAAAAGGAGAGGGAGTTCCTGGGCTATAAAAGAAAAATCTTGGACTCTTACATTCAACGAGGCATTTTCCCAAGTGGTAGAGACCATAGCAGTACTCCGTAGTTGAGCGTGCTTGGGTGGGAGTAATGCAAGGATGGGTGATCCCCTAGGAAAAACAAAACCGTGAGGACCTTGCCCAAAGCGGACAATATCATTGCCATGTGAAGGGTCAGGGTGTTACACCAAAGGTACTAGACTGTCTGGCTGATAAACCAATATATAATCCTTAGTCCTTTTTAGGTACTCGATTATATTATTTATCGCAGTCCAATACTTCTGCTCTGAGTTAGAATGATATCTGCTAACCATGCCAATGGTAAAGCAGATGTCGAATCTAGAATAAAGCATAGCATACATTAGGCTTCCTACTGTCGAAGCATAAAGAACCACCTTCATCTTCTCTATCTCATCAGGTGTCTTAGGACACTGTTCCTTGGATAGAGTGATTCCATGCCTGAAAGGGAAAAATCCTTTTTTGAAATCTTGCATGCTAAAATGAGCAAGGATATCATTGATATATTTTGCTTGTGACAAACCCAATATCCTTTGTTTTTGATCTCGTAAAAGCTTAATCCCAAGGATGTGACTCGCTTCTTTTAAGTCCTTTATATCGACCTGCCCAAATAACAACACTTTTATCAAAGATAACATGCCCACATCGTTTTCAATGAGTAAGATATTTTTTACATAACATACTAGAAAAACTACCGTGCTTCAGTCATGCTTCAGTCACACTTCTTGTACACACATGACTTATCTGGACTCTGATAAAAATTATAAGACTTTATGACTTGATCAAATTGAGTATTCTAAGACCTCGATGCCTGCTTAAATCTATAAATAGCTCTCTTAAGCTTGCATAACATATGCTTCTGACCATTTGTTATGAAACTATCTAGTTGTACGATATAAATATACTCATTAAGACTTCTGTTAAAAAAAAACTGTCTTGACATCCATTTTGTCAAATTTCATAATTGAAACGAGTTGCAATGGATAAGAGAATTCAGATAGACTTAAACATGGCTACCGGCAAAAAGATTTTCTCATAATCGATCCCTTCTTTTTGAGTGAATCTTTTTACAACAAGCCTAACTTTGAAGGTTTCAACCTTCCCGTCTGCTCCTCTTTTTCTCTTGTAGATCCACTTAGATTCGATGGATTTTATCCCTTCAGGTGATTTTACAAGTTTTCAGACCTGATTAGAATACATAGATTTTATCTTTGAATTCATAGCCTTTTGCCAAAAATTTGCATCTTTATCCTGGAGTATTTCATTGTAATTATAGGGTTCGGTATTCAATTCTGTCGGGATCTTGTCAAAAAATTCTCTCAAGAACATATACCGATCGGGTTGATGAACAATTCTCATACTATGACGAAGCACTATCTGCGTCTGTGTACTAGCAGTAACATGTTATACAAAATCTAAACCCTGTGCACAATTACCCACATGCTCATTAGGCGTGTTAATGGTAGCACCCTCATTATGATTTGTACTTGTCCCAATAATCCTCATACGACGACAAGATAATGAGATATCAGTGACTTGTGATTTTTTTCGTTCCACTGGTATTTTCTCTCAATTTTTCTAGAATAATTTTACTTTTGAGCCTATGGTCTATAATATAATCCTTTTTTAAGAATCGGGCATTGGTAATAACAATGACCTTCTAATATCTAGAATTATAAAATAGACCACCATTCATTCCCTTGAAATACCCTACAAAGAAATAGACTTATGTTATCGGTTCTAAGTTACCCACATTCTCTTTCAGCACATGTGCTGGACAACCTTAAATCCGAATATGTCTTAGACTAGACTTACGTCCAGTTCACAATTCTGTGGGAGTAGAAGGTATTGACTTAGAAGGTACAAAGTTCAGAATATAAGCCGCTGTCTCTAATGTGAGTCTCCAAAATGAATCGGATAATCTTGAATAACTCATCCTTGGCCTTACCATCTTTATAAGAGTTTTATTCTTTCTTTCTGCTACACCATGTTACTGCGGAGTGCCCGGTGCAGTTAACTGAGATATAATCTCCTTTGACGACATGTAATTACTAAACTCTCCAAAGAGGTACTCCCCACCACGGTCGGATCGTAGTGATTTGATATTTTTACCTAGACGCTTCTCCGCTTTCACCTTGAATTCTTTAAAATTTTTAAAGAATTTAGACTTACAGTGCATTAGGTAAATGTATCCATATCTTAAGTAGTCGTCAATAAAACTAACAAAATACTCAAAGTCACCTCTAGCCCGGATAGTCATAGGACCACACACATTAGAATAAATCAGTTCTAACAGTTCTTTAACTTTATAACTTTTTGCCGAGAAGGGCTTCTTAATCATCTTACCCTCTAAGCAAGGCTTATAGACTGGAAGTACTTTCACTTTCAATAATCCCAAATGTCCATATTCTACCAGTCTATTTATTCTTTTTATATTAATATGATTCAAGCGTAAGTGTAAAAGAAACGTTTGCATCATTAAAGAAAAATTTTTTTTTCTTATATGGTAAATTAGATGTATTATTCAATTCAGTTAGTTGTAGTGTAAGAGAGATAGGAGATATAACATACAGATCATCCACCAATGTACCAAAAAAAAAATAAAACGTTTATTTTTCTTAATAATCACAAAGTTATTAAAATGAACAGAATATTTATCCTTTATTAAATTAAAAATCAAAATTAAATTTTTTCTAATTGAAGGTACATAAAGACAATATTTTAAAATTAAAATTTTATCTCTACTAAAGCTGAGAGTGACATCTCCTACTGCAACTGCTGCCATCCTGGTATTATTACCTATATGTAGATAAAATTTTTCATCACTGAGTTGCCTGATTTTTTGGAACCCCTATAAAGAATTGCAGACATGATTAGTGACTCCAATATTTACACACCAGGTACCGGTTGATAAACATGTTTCAACTACTAGTGAACATAAGTTATCTTGCTCTGCTTACTGAGAAAAACTAGACACTACTTTTTCCAATGCCCAAACTGGTTATAGTGATAGCACTTACCTCTCAGCTTCTTCACACTAGCTTTTGGCCCCTTAGCTGCTTTTGGACCTATGTTTCCTTGTTTTTGAATCTTTTTCTTTTTCTTATTTTTCGACTTAGAGGAAGAACATTTTTCAATCACATGTACAGAATCTGACTTCCTAAGAATACCCTCCGCCGCTTGAAGTTCTTTAAGAAGTTCTGTCAATGAAAAGCTAAGCTTATTCATGGAATAATTCATGCAGAACTGCTTAAAACTATCAAGTAATGACTGGAGTATGATATCAACCTAGGTTTTTATGTTAATCTTAGTTTCTAGAATTTTCAGTTCATTCAAAAGACTAATCATCTTCAAAGCATGATCTCTAACTTGGGTGCCTTCAGTCATACTTGTATTCATTAGACTTTATGGCCACATATCTAGCAGTACGATTTTGATATCTAAATATTTCTTTAAGCTTCATGATCATATAATAGGCACTAGGCATAGACTAATACTGATACTGCAAAACATTTGACGTGAAAATTAAAATGTAATAGCAAGCCATCTGAACAGATTTCTGTCCCTTCTGATAAGCCCAGATTTCCTGTTCGGTCACCCTCTTATCAGCAACTGGTGGACAAATCTCAGAAAATACAAATTTATAGTCCTCAGCAGTTAAGACAATGTTTAAATTCCTTTTTCAGTCTACATTATTTGGTTCAGTTAGTTTTTTTTCTCTGAGCATAATCACGAGTGGATTAAAAGCCATTTTAATCCTCAGAATCACATAATTAAAAGTAAGCGTTAATTATGACAAGCAAAACTTTAAAATTATTTTAAATTTGGTTCCCTCTACCATAAAAAAAATTCGCCAACAGTCTGGTACCCTGTAAATAGTATGCCTCGATGGGAGAACGTCTACTATCTATCGTTTGTCTAGACAAGTAAATTCCTATTAATTTTATTATTTAGGCAACAGACTATGCAAAGTAAAATTAAATAGCTGACATAACTTCGGTCTAGTAAATAATAACAGTGACTCAGATGGAGAGGATACTATTATTTACAGGTAAGTGTTAACCACCACCTAATCACAAATAAATTATTTTACAATGAACCCTTTAAGTGAAGAAGTGATCCACATTAACAATTATACATAATTATTCATGAAGGAGGTTTATATTGGTGATACCGTAATTAATCATGTGTGATGGGAAGGAAGGCCTTACTGTCAACATTCATAATTAATTACATCACCCACGAACTGGTGATGGTGACCGCGAGATTTATCTGTGAATAAATTTTTTCTTCCACTTAGATTTTTAAAATATTTTTAGGGTTATAAAAAGCTGTTTAATTAAAATAAATTTATTAATTTCAAAAATTACACGATTGAAAGATTTCAAAACATCTTTTCGTGTACACAATTTAAAAAATTTCGATTTGCCAAACCATTTTTCATATTTAAATGCGTAATATATAAAATTTGATAAATGCAAAGTTTTTTCTTTACCTTATACCTAAGGTATTTTATTTTTACGTTACACATTTTTTGAAATTTTTTTATATTAAAATTAAATATTTTTTTATTTAATTAATTTAAAATTTAAAATTATTTTTTACATTTTTTCAAGATATTCGATTTAAAAAATCATCTTAAATGTGTTATTTTGTAAAAATAAAATATCTAATTAAAAAAATTTATTTTATTTTTTATTACAAAATAGTAATTAAAACTGAATTTTTTAAATTAATTAAATTAACAAAGAAAATAAAACAGATATGTATGATTCACGTAGTTTATATAAATAAAAAAATAATATATATATATATATTCTAATTTTATGATCAAATAAAAACTCTATTGAGTTTCAGTCTCACTTCAAAGATTAACTTGTAATCTTTCAATCCTTATCTAAATCAGCTTCCGGCATCTAAGTTGTTTTAGAATTTCTCGATATGCAGTGTTATACAAATACAACACTATTTGGATCATTACATATAAGAAAAATAGGCTCGAGAGACCCAAACATTAGCCCCCAACACCGGCCCATCAGCGCCGCTGCATACCGCCACTTCAGGAGGCTTTTGCTGCTTCGTTTGAGTTCCGTTCTCAACCCCATTTAAAAAAAAATAGCTTCTGAAAAATACTATTTTTTTATAAAAAATTTGGTTCGAAAATAGCTCAAAAAATAGCTTTTGATGGCCGCCAAAATAGCTCCGCCGCACAGCTCAGCGTCGCCGCCTGTTGTCGCCACTTGTTTCAACTTTTTTCGTGGTCGATTTGGTTCCCGTTTTCTCCTATTTTTAGCACTGATGTCTAGCAGCATGTTTCCATGAAGAACGCATTGAAAACAATCCCCAAAAAGCTCGAGAACGACCCCGAATAGCCGCGGTGTTGCCGCCGAAAACTGCCGCTTGTTGCTGTTTTTTCTGTGCTGCCTTTTGCTATTTCTTTAACACTATTTGTAACACCTCAACCTTTCAAATGGCAACGATATTCTTCGTTTTGGGCAAAAACCCTTCTCGTGGCAACGATATTGTCTGTTTTGGAAAAAAACCTTCACAGTTTTATTCTTTTCAAGACTTCACCCATCTTTGCATTGCACTTACCCAGCATACTTAATTGCGGAGTTCTGCTAGGGTCTATATTACTTGGAAAATAGCCTCGTTGCTGTATAGGGGTCTAAATTTGTTTTTTATAACCTAGGAACTCCCTCTCCCTTTTCGATGTGGGATACTAGTGTTAGAACAGGCAACCCAAGAGGGAGGGGTGAATTGGGTTTTTTTACTAGTAATAGAGATTTAAAAAACTTTTTCAAAAAACCTTTTAATATTGCAATAAAACTGATATGCAAATATGATATCAATGCAAATATTAAAAGAAGAGGGATAGAGATAAGGAACCAGACACCATCGATTTATAGTGGTTCGGCTTGATCTTAGCCTACGTTCACTCCTCAAGATCTCTCTTGAGTATTTTTACTATTTCAGAATATTTCCGGGCGTATTCAAAGCCTTTACAAGCTTCAAGAAGATTCTATGAAAATAAGCCTCTGTTTTCTTCTAATTTCTCTTGAACTCTTCCTTGATAAGTTTTTTTCGCTCACTCAAAGGTTAACAGGGTGACTCACCCTTGATTACAATAATAAAAATGTATTGAATGAATAATACTCACTCTCTTTACAAGATAGATATGCAATAATCAAAAGGAGTAAAGAGAGATGAGAAATAAGAACCAGAGATGGGATAATAGATAAGATCTTGCTTGTTTCTGTGATGGATTTGAGCAATTTGAACTTGTATGTGAGTCTCTTCTTTTTTTCTTTCTTCTCTGTGTCTACTTCATTGCTGAGAGACAACCTCCTTATATAGGTTCTTGAGATTTTCTGACCGTTGGAGGTAGATAGGGTAATAAAT
>JAOTRH010442821.1:0-32412 GCA_034768845.1 Heliamphora exappendiculata
TGTATTCCTTTGGCTTTGAGAGAGAGGTGTGAGATAGAAACCAAGAAGGAGAAAAACACGAAGATCCGGATCGGTGCCCACTCACTGGGATCGTCGTGTGCGTCAGGATATATGTGAGAAGATCATTAGGTCGTCTCGGATCGTTGTTTTGCATCAAAGAAACTTGTATAAGTTTCTTGAAGGTATATTTAATCTTAATATATCTGTTCATAGATATGATTTTTCATGAAAAATGCATGCGCCGTTTTTTACGGTCACGGCGCCGGTTCTTATTTTTCCTTCCGCGTTCCAACACACACTCACCCGTTTGGCACTCTAATTCTGATATCGTCTGTACCCACAATGTCTAAAGCCTCTCCATTTACCAAATATATCTTTTCAAAGTCACCAGGAACGTAATCTTCAATAATCTCCTAGTGTGCTGTCGTGTGAAAAGATGCTTCTGAATCCAACACCCAAGAATCAATAGGTCTATCAACCGATAAGAGCAAGACATCTTAGACGTTCTTTGGCACAACATTGGCTGACTCACCATCAGCCTTCTTCTTCTGCTCCCTAAAGTTGTTTTTAATGTGGCCAGTCTTGCCATAACCCCAACATTCAGGCTGCCGTCCTAACTTGGACTTGCTTCTGCCCCTTCTAGATTTAGATCTGCCCTTGTTCTGATTCCTATCATTACCTCTGCCCCATGCTTCAACATTTAATGTCATACCAGCATTCAACCCTGAATTAGATACCTCACTCGAATCCCTCCTGCAAACTTCCACGCTCAATATTAAATCCTTGATAACGTCGTACTTTAGCTTATTCTTATCGACAGAGTTACTCACTGCCGTTCTTATTGCCTCCTAACTATTTGGCAGCGAGGCCAACACAATTAAGGCCCTGACTTCATCGTCAAAATTGATATCTACTAAAGACAACTAATTCGTGATGGTATTAAACTCATTCAAGTGTTGTGCAACAGGTGTACCTTTGGCCATTTTTAGATTAAACAACTTCTTATGAGATGTACCTTGTTGTTTACTGATGACGTCTCATACATACTTGATAGTGCCACTATCATATCCGCCGTAGTCTTCTCCTTGATTACGTTGTGCGCCACTGATCGAGACAACATTAATCTGATGACTCTTAGCACCTGTCTGTCAAGTAGAGCCCAATCTTCATCTTTCATGCCCTCTAGTTTGGATCCCAAGAGCGGTAAGTGTATCTTCTTCTCATATAGATAGTCTTCTATCTGCATCCTCCAATAATCAAAGTTTGAATCGTCAAACTTCTCGATTACTGTCGATCTTTCTTCTTTTTCCATGTGTATTTGTCAACCTCCTATTCTGGAGCTCTGATACCAATTGTTGGGGATTAGAACACAATTACTAATCCTGCCAAATATCAATAACGAACACGCAAACCACAGAATCATGATGAAAAAGAAAGAAAACAAATAATCACGCACGAAACACCAAGTTTACGTGGTTCGATAAGGCGTACATACATCCACGGGATCACACTTTTACTGTATCACTTGGAGGATTACAAGGGAGTAATGTTCTTAGGGAGAGAGTTACAAAGAAAGCACAGAAAATAATATTACATTCTGGTGGTTGTGAACCCTAGCAGCCTATAACTCGCGACCCTCGCACAGACCGCTCGAGCGGTCTATCAAGCGATCATCTGGCAATCTCAGCACACTCTTGGTTTCTTGTCTATAGAGACCCATTGCTCGAGCGGTGAAAAGATCGTTTGAGCGATTAACCTAAAAAAATGGTTTCTCTTCACCACTCAACACCCCTTCGCCATGTAGTTGAAGATTTGGTTAATTGGAGCTTGCTAAAGTTGGGTTCTAGTGGCTTGAGCAATAAAAAGGTAAGATCTATGACTATCCTTAAATGTTTATGTGATATGAGTTGTATATTTAAAAATATATACATGAAACCATGAAAATGATGTTTTTGAAACCCTAAGCTAGGTTTGATAGTAAATCATGATAAATCTTGAAATTGTGAATGATTTAAGATGATTCTAATTCATTGCTGTTGTTGGATATGGTTAGAATTGAAAGATGAGAAGTTAGGATTTGGTTTTTGGGTTGACCTTTGCAAAATTGGGATTTCTTTTTAGATTAATGTTTCCAAGAGGGAAATTGATTAATAATTTGGTAAATTTTGGGTTATAGGAACCTATTTACATGTATGAAATTCATAAATTTGATGATATATGAAATAATGGAATGATGAATTGGGATTTTGAGTAAACCATGTGAACTTGATGAGCTTTTTGGGAACTATAAAATGTTGGTTATGGGTTTTAAGCTAATTAAAACTAAATGTGTGAAGTATATGAAATTGATAATGTATAATTGATGTTAACCCTATGTGTGTTGGGTGTTGACAAAAGGAACCATGTTGGGTTGGACTCGTGTTTGAGAATTGTGATTTGATGAAATAAAAAGGATCGATTTTTGGATCTATGGATCGTTTAAGTTGGGCTTGAATAGCTCTAGTGATAGACTGAAAAACTGTGCAGATTTGGTGACCTATCTATTGGCTAATAACCGAGAACAAGACGTTAGTCGTAGTGGGCTTTAGAATGTACCGTTATTTAGCAGGCCTCACGTAGCCCAATCGGTAGTAACGCGGTGTGGGTCTATAAGCTTGTCAGGCGCTGGTTCCTAGAATGTAAACCACGAGTTGGTTAAGATATGAGAAAATGTGGATAACGTGTGTGTGCATATGTGTGAGTGTGGAAATCTAGAACCTGAAATGGGAGTAATAAAATGGGATAAAATACTAAGTGATGGGTTGTGTATAAAAATGATTTTATCTTGCATAAAAAAAACCAGTTATGTGAATGAGATTTCGATAGAAAATAGAGGTTAGTTTTTAGTAAAACTACGTGTTGCATTTCGCATAACCATCCCCGCATGTCATACATATGTTTATTGTTAGTCAATTTTCTACGAGTCTGGGCTCATGTTGTATAAACCATTTCAGGTGATAGCAGAAAAAATGCTATGGACTAAGGAATGTGGTCACGGGACCCTTTTTTGTAGTAGTTGATAGAATTACATATCTATTCGTATCATCTTTTGAGAATTAAATATGGTAACTATAAGTCTTTTAAATACTTTAGGTGATTGTAATCGGGTTGGTATAACACTTGTTAAAAGGTCTTAAGGCCATGAACACATATTTTGTATGCATGAGAGGACGTTGGGTATCATTTGAATGATGTTCGATAGGTAAATGTTGGTTTCTTTAAAGTTTAGAGAAGTTTCTTTATTCTTTGTCTTATATCTGTAAAATTGATAGCTTGGAAGGCTTATCTTTATGAATGTTTTAATGTGGAAGCTGAGTTTTTAAAAACTAAGCTTAAAAAAAGAGTTCAAAGCTAGACCGCTCGAGCAGTTAAATGTGCCCCTCGGTTTCTCAGTGTAGGGAAAAAATTTCTATATACAGTGAAAGACCACTCAAGCAGTCTTAGGATGATCGAGCGGACTGACTGCATGGGTAATTTTTCACCTCTTTTGTCTCGGAGCCTGCTTTTCAAAGGGGTGTTTACCAAAGATTTTATACTCTCTTTCATGTACTCTTTCTTTCTCAAACCATGGTTTGAAAGTCTTTTTCCCTTCTCGATTCGGTTACCCTTTTTCAAACGATTCCTTCCCAAAGGTTTTTGAGTGGATGTTCTTTGAGCTTCAGGTGTGGTTTTGGTTGAAAGGTTTCTCTTTTTGGTTTGTTGGGCTTGTTTCATGGACCTTAGAGTTGAGAGAGTGACATATTAGTATCAAAGTTCTAGGTTCGAATACCTAGGTGCTGTGGGAATGGTTAATCCATTGCATGAGAGTTGCATTGATGAGTGGTATTCATATATTTGTGTATTAACATGATATATCTTCGTAGTAACTTGACGTTTGCATGCTATGTGTTATTTGGGTATGGAGGTTGGATTTCTAGGATAATGTGTCTTGCCTTCGGGTGTTCGGTCGACTAGTTTGGAGTTTGAGTTAGAAAAGCATTTAGCCGACGTCCATTCTAACCAGAGATCCAAATGAGTTGCCTGGATTGATGTGTCATTCCGATTAGTCCTCCTCGTTAAGTGAGATGTGTTGATGATATGATACGTGTTATGTGATGACATGATCAAAGTTAATGTTTTTCGTGGGAGATTAGTTGGTTTAGACCGTGGTATTATATCTCTCATTATTCTTTCTTATATATATAGTGATGTTACCAAGGTAAGGTAGAGGCAGAGGTCGCGACCGAGGTTGTGTATATGCCGACATTCTAGAAGAAGGGGACATGCATGCCCCGTAGGAATAAGCGGGCGGCGTTGACGTTATTTATGAGATGCTCACAAGAATGAGAGCTTTGACCGAGTCAGCTAGGGTGGAGCAAGAGTTCCCAAGTCAAGGGCCATTGTGGCAATGAGAGAATCCTGGTAATTGAATCCTCCAACCTTTTTTGGGAAGCTAGACCCCAAAGTTGCTACTGAGTGATTAGAGGTAACCACAACGATCTTTGACACCCTAGAGATCATGGAGGACGAGTTGCGGGTAAAGTTAGCAGTGTTCCAACTTTGGATGGACGCGAGAGAGTGGTGAAAGTTTACCAAGACCATTGTCGAAGGCACGTGAATTGCTTTTACTAAGGTCTTCCTAGAGAAGTATTTCACAGGGTCATCGAGGGATACTTACCATGAGAAGTTATTTTCCTCATCTAGGGTAACCTGTTAGTGGTCTAGTATGAGGCCAAGTTCGCAAATCTTTCGCGATTTGCATTGGAGATGGTGGCAACAGAAGATTTGCTCACCAAACGATTTGAGTGGGGTCTTTGGCCTGCCATCAAGGATAGGATTGTAGCCTTGGGTTTTTGGATCCATACCGAGCTAGTGGAGGATTCCATTCGAGTTGAGAATGCCATGGTCGAGAGACAAAAGATCAGAGAGAATAAGTCACATCAAGTGGGTTCGAGTGCACAGTCAAAGGGGCGCTAGTTAAAGAGGCAAAAATCAGAAGAATCAAACTCTTATCTTATGGGGTCCCAGCCGCAACCATGGTTGGCTCCTGCACTATCGATGGGTTCATCTGGACGTTTCAAATGTCGGGAGCTAGTTTGCTTCTTATGCAAATAGCTAGGACATCGTGTTAAGGAGTGTTAGCAGCAAGGACAGTAACAGAGTCACACTCGGGGGAGGGCCCTATATTTTTGCTATCAATGCGGCTAGACGGGCCACATGCGCTGGGATTACCCTTAGGGAGGGAATGCACAGTGCACCTTAGGAGCACAACCAGGGCAGGCGTCTAAGGGGAGATGGGGCTATGAACAGTCACAACAACAGTCGAGGGCGTAGTCAGTGAGGACAGCATGAGGGGCTACTTTGGCTCAGTACGCGAGGCAGTTAGAAGTTAGGGGAAGCAACTGGAAAAATTAAGGGAATCAATGGTGAGTGTATACCCTTGTTGAGCCCAGTACTTCAGTGGCACCTACCATGCCAGATGCTGCATCCAGTCCATCAGTCATTTGAGGTACCTTCTTAGTGTATAGTTCGTGGGCCAGTGGTCTCATTAACACCGGAGCATCGCATTCATTCATCTCATCCGCATTTACATCTGCATTGGGGCTAGAGGTAGACGTCTTGGGTAGCGCCTTACGTGTAGAGACACCAATTAGTGAGACTACCATGTTAAGACGCGTCTGTAGAGCCTGTGATATGGAGATTACCGATTGTGGCGTTTGGGATTTAGGGGTCATTTTGAAAAATATTCAAAAATACAGAATTCAATGAATGTTTAGAAAAATCTTTTAACACCTTGAAAACCAAATTTTGAAAATCCTTTTTTGTTGAAAATAGAGTCGCCACTTAGTTTTTGAGAAAAATTAAGAAAAATAAAATTGGCTACTGATCTTTAAAACGTTAATCAGAGAAAGAGGGTTCGGAGACTAAGGTACGAATCGGAAAAGGTGTTAAGTATCCCGTTCACCCAATCGTAAGGTTTGCCTCTACTAATCACCATTGGTTCTTTAATATAATTTCTCAAATGCATGTAAATAAAAAAAATATGGGTGAAGAGAGAACATTCAAAATTAAGTATAAAAAATACATAAAATATGTACATAACACTCCAAAATAAATAAGTTCCAAAAGAAGAATCCAAAATCCTATGGTATGTAATTTCTATCTAAAGGATACATGAAACACATTCTCATGTAATATTGTTTAAAGAATCTAAACTAATATGTTTTGGTTAAAAAAAGAAAAAAATATGCTAAAGTTATCAAAATTACCTAAATATGGATTGTTAACAAAAATAAGCTAAATCATTTTAGACAAAATTTTAAAGTAACTACTAAATGTAAAAAAAAAAAAAGATGTATAAAGATTTTATCTTTAAAAAAAAAGAAGAAAAGTTTACTAACAACTAAAAACTAAAATAAAGATGTTTTATAACAAATGAGAATTTTGAGAATTTAAAGACAAAGAAAAGTGAAGAAGAAACAAGAACATAATGCAAAAGGCTAGAAAATCTAACTATTTACATTTTTATGCATTTTTATGATTTTTAGGCTTTAACAAAATGAAAAGAAAGAATCGAAATAGCAAAATGAAAGAAAATGATTTTTAGGTTCTTATGGTAAAGAAAGAAAAATCCTATAAAAGAAAAATAAGCTTAACAAAAGATGGTTTTGAATAAAAAAGAACTTTGATTATTAATCATTTTATTTTCTTTAAGGGAGAATAAAAAAAATGAAATAAAATAAAAGAAATGAAAAGAATAATGGAGTTTTTTTTAAAAGAGAAAATTATGAGACTATTTAAAGGATGAAAACTAGCTTAGAAAGAATCTTTTATTGTTTTTGGGATTATAATGAAAAAAGAAGCTCAAACAAAATGATCATAAGGCTATAAAGAAAATGAAATTTTGTAAGAAAAACAACTATTAACATTAAAAGAAATACTAATAAAGAAAAATTAAATTAACATTTTAATTAGAGAAAAGACAAGTAATTAACGAAAAATAATTACAAACGAAAGTAATAAAAGAATGCTTAAAAAAGGATATTACACTAAAAGAAAAGAAGAGAAGAAAATGAAATTAAAATAACATTAAACTAAAAGAGCATTTAAGCTAATATTAAAAGAGCATTTAAGTTGGTGTTAATAAAAGAACATTAAACTAAAATTAAAAGAAAAAGAAAAAAAGAAAAGAAAAGCTAGTATTTAAATGAAATATAAAATTAAAACTTAAAGAAAAAATAAAAATGCTATTAAAGAAATTTAAAACTAATAAATAAAGTACTAGAAAAAGGAAAATTAAAGTAATACTAGAAGAAAATAAACACTAAACTATAAGAAAATAAAATCTAGTATTAAACTAATTAGGACAAGAAAATGAAATAAAATACTATTAAAATAAAATTTAGACTAAAAGAAAATTAAATGCTATAACATTAAATTAATATAAAAGGAAAGAAAAAGAAAAGAAATAAAATAATAGAATTTAAATTGATGTAATATTGACTATTACAACTATTTTTATGTAAGTGCATTGGATTATAACAATTAACAACATTAATAAGTTGTAATTGTCAAAAATATTAGCACTATTTAATGATTTAACAATTTATAATAAGCTTAAAATGTAAGTAAGTAAACCAACAAAACAAGTAAACTACATAAGCTAAAACAAGAATTTAAACGTAAGTAAAACAAGAATGTAATTGGAACGAATACGTGAAAATTAACCCAATCACTCTAAAAGAGAGAAGATGGAGCTAGAAGGACTGGGGATCCAAGCAAAATACCTGAATTTCTAAGGAATCCTCAAGTTGGGAAATGTGGGTTAGCAATTTGATCATTGGGCGATGATCAAAGCGAGGGTTTGGGACTATCGGAGGCTCGAATCTCGATATTTCAGCAGGGCTTCGGCGTCGAGGCTCGAAATTGCTTGGTGACTCGGCAGAGCTTCTCTTACTAAACCTCTCTATAATTTTATGTCTTTGAAAACGTACAAGAGGTACGGTATTTATATAATTCTTCAACCAATGAGATGCTGCCACGTTCTAAGGCATGTCAGGCCATTTGGAGTTGGCAGCCGCCACAATGTGAGTTGGCGGTCGCAATGTTGGAGTTGGTGGTTGCCATGTTGAAAAAGGTTCCACAAGGTTCTATTAGTGGTCGCCACAATGAACATGGCGGTCGCCACTTCTGGCAATGACTTGGGCAACAAGTTATCGATGGTTTGGTACAACTTCATTGGTTTTGAAGGTTTTTAATAATTTTTGATAGTCGGGTTCAATTACCGAGCTTGGATTACTTCCCGAGAATCGAACTGAGATACCATTCTAACTATTTTTATCATCGAATTCACCTAAGATTGGATGGAGTCAAATTGGGGTGTCTACAGTTGCCCCTCTTTGATATAACTCGTACAGCAACGCGTGATACAAGTTATATCAAAAATCCAGAGACAACAACTATTTCACCGAACCGTCAATCTTAAGCCACAAACATACAAGTATGCACATGATGTTGGTTGTGCTCGAATTTTTATCAAGTTGCCTACGTACCCCTTTGCTAGGGATCAGACCAAAACGTAGTTCTTGGAGCAAAATGCAAGGATGCAAGATAAGAAAGACGATGCAAATGCTAACATGATGCAGATGCTGGTATGATCGAACAAATCCTAAAGATCGAGTTAAGATCTAAAGGGAGTGCAAACAAGTCAAAAGTTGAGTTAATATCTAAGAACTTGGCTGGGGATAAAATAATTAAAAGGATCGAGTTAAGATCTAAGAAATTATCTTAACCGGGGACACAATCACGAATTGATCGGTCGAGTTAAGACCTCACAATTTCGGAATGAAAGCGGGATAAAAATAATTAAAAACCAAATTTATGACTTAAATTTAGATTTATCGGAAGAAAATCGCGAATTAATAGGTCAAGTTAAGACCTGAAAATTCGAGACAAGACGTGAGATAAAAATAATCAAAAGCCTAGTTATGGCTTAAAATTAAATTTATCGGAAGAAAATCGCGAATTAATAGGTCGAGTTAAGATCTAGAAGTTCGGAACGAGGTACGAGATAAAAATAATCAAAAGTCTAGTTATGGCTTAGAATTAAATTTATCGGAGAAAAACCGCGAATTAGTAGGCCGAGTTAAGACCTGAAAATTCGAGCCATGACGTGAGATAAAAATAATCAAAAGCCTAGTTACGGCTTAAAATTAAATTTATCGGAGTAGAATCATTGCAAAAAGATGGGGCAGCAAAAATAAAATTTTAAGAAAATCATCCCAAGATTTGACAATTACTATTATTATTATATATTTTTATTTTTGTTAACAAATTTTTTTTGAAAAATGCACACAAAAATAATGCATACGAAGTTAATATGCACACAAATAACATATAATAAGGAAACAAACTTATTTATGTATTTTTGAGAATCATTTTTGTTAATAAAGTGCATACAAAGAAAAAATATAAATACTTACAACTAAAAGAAAATATAATAATCATAACAAAAACCACCCAAACGGCTCCTTAAGAACCCCAAAATGTAATTATGACATTCTGACAGGGCGGTCGCCATGTCGGATGAGACGTGACGGTTGACAACATAGCGGTCGCCAAGACAGAATCCCTTTGACATGGTGGCCGCCCACTTAAAACCCTTACAACATGGTGGTCACCATGTGTCCCCTCACTAACCTGGCGGACGCCATAATCGAAGGTGGCGGCCGCCAACTCCAAACGCGGATAAGGATCTTTGAGGCGCGCGGGGTGGGCTCATTCGTGCATACCCACTCTCTCTCTAACCTCTATGTGCTCTCAAACTCTTTCTCGCTCTTTCTTGCTTCCAAACTCTCTCTTTCTTTCTTCTTGCTCCTTCTTGTTATCACACGATGTTTACTCTACTCTTCGTGATTCCGTTCCTTTTCATGGCGGGCTCAGGCCAGGAAGATGATGACTTGGGGGCGTGTCAGGACCCTTCTGCTGCTGGGAGCTCTTCCATGGGAATTCTCGAGAGTACATCCACTAGTCAGCCCGTCGGCGGGGTCACTGCTACGCAGCCTAGCGCTGCGATGTATGCTCTCTTGCTTGAGGCAGAGCGTTCCTCTCGCCAGGCAGCCGATGAGGAGGCACGAGCAGTTGCTGAGGCACATGAGGCTACAAATGCTGCCGCTGAGGCTGCGGTAGCCGACTTCCTGGATGTAGACGCTGGAGAGGGTCATCTAGCACCTTTTGACCCACAAACCTATGATCCGGTCCCTCATCGCATAGTATTCCGCGGGATGAGATGCAGCGAGCCTCCTACCGATGCAGTTGCTGCCGATGTTCTACTGCGGGAGCCTGGCCACCATATTTCTCGCCAGCGACCTTCGGTATGTTACCTATCCCTACTGTTTCAAATCCAAAGCATGTTTTTATGATATAACAAACGTAGACGCATGCCTAGGATCCCCTATAGGATATGATGATGATTGCTGTGATAATTTGTGCATAATTTTTGAGATTGGATATGAAAAACTTAGTTTTAAGTACCTATGTAATGGAGTTTAAAATAGTAGGGATACTAGGATTTGAACAAACAATAAAATGGGTAATTTATTTTATCATGAAAAATAAAGGTTTTGAATTTTTTTTTATTTTTATTTAGGAAAAACATAAAAGTAAGGGATTGATTTTTTTTTTTCGGCATAAAAATTAAAGAAAGAATTTTATCATAAATTCTAGAAAATTAGAGGCAATGTTGTTGAAAATCCTAAAATTTCAGGTAGATTTTTTAAAAAAAAATCACGAACTTTAGAAATTTGAGAGGTATTATTTTTATTTTTATTTTATTATTATTTTTATTTTTTGTTGAAAATCTAGGAAATTAAGACAAAGTATTTTTAGAATTTTAAAGAAAAGTTTTAGAAAAATCTTCGAAAATTAAGAAATATTTCTAGAAAAAACCTAGAAAATTAAGGAAAGATTGTAAAAAAGATCCTAGAGAATTTTGGGGAAAATTCTAAAAAAAATTTAGAAAAATTTTAGAAAATTTTTAAAAAGTTTTAGAAAAATTCTAGAAAGAAAATTCTAAAAAATTAAGAAAAATTTTAGAAAATCAAGGAAAATTATAGAAACTTGGGGAAATTTTTTTTATTTATTTACTTTTTAAAAAAGAACCCCTGAAAAATTAAGAAAAATCTTAGAAAATCCTAAAAAGTTTTTAGAAAATTCTAAAAAATTGAGAAATTTTTTAGAAAAATCCTAGAAATTGAGGAAAAATCTTAAGATAATTCTAGAAATTTTAAAAAAATCTTAGAAAATTAAAAAAATTGGGACAAAGGGGGTAAAACACCAACATTAAATGGGAGATTTTCTTTGCCCTTTTTTTAATTATTATTATTATTATTATTATTTTTAACAAAAAAGGTAGTGATCTACCTGGCGTACCAGGACTTAGGGTTCCTAGCCTTTTACTAATGTGTGCAAAAACCAAATGATCGTCATTTACACACGAACCTATGGTTAGAAGGATTTGCCTAGTTTTATCAAGGCTTAGGGTGCCTAGTTTTTTAGGGCTTAAAAAGAACCGAAAGATCGTCACATACACACGAACTTAGGATTAGGGTGCCTAGTTTTCTAGGGTTTGAAAGAACCGAATGATCGTCACTTACACACGAACTTAGGGTTAGGGTGCCTAGTTTTCTAGGGCTTGAAAGAACCGAAATGTCGTCACTTACACACGAACTTGGGGTTAGAAGGATTTTCCTAATTTTACCAGGGCTTAGGGTGCCTTGTTTTCTAGGGCTTAAAAAGAACCGAAAGATCGTCACATACACACAAACTTAGGGTTAGGGTGCCTAGTTTTCTAGGGCTTGAAAGAACCGAATGATCGTCACTTACACACGAACCTAGGGTTAGGGTGCCTAGTTTTCTAGGGCTTGAAAGAACCGAAGGGTCGTCACTTACACACGAACTTGGGGTTAGAAGGATTTGCCTGGTTTTACCAGGGCTTAAGGTGCCTAGTTGTTTAGAGCTTGAAAGAACCGAAGGGTCGTCACATACACACGAGTCTGGGGTTAGGGTGCTTAGTTTTCTAGGGCTTGAAAGAACCGAAGGGTCGTCATTTACACATGAACCTAGGGTTAGGGCGCCTAGTTTTCTAGGGCTTCAAAGAACCGAAGGGTCGTCACTTACGCACAAACCTGGGGTTAGGGTGCCTAATTTTTTAGGGCTTGAAAAAATTGAAGGGTCATCACTTACACACGAACCTAGGGTTAGGGTGCCTAGTTTTCTAGGGCTTGAAAGAATCGAAGGGTCGTCACCTACACACGAACCTAGGGTTAGGGTGCTTAGTTTTTTAGGGCTTCAAAGAACCGAACGGTCGTCACTTACAGAAGAACCTGTGGTTAGGGTGCCTAATTTTCTAGGGCTTGAAAGAACCAAAGGGTCGTCACTTACACATGAACCTAGGGTTAGGGTGCCTAATTTTTTAGGGTTTAAAAGAACCGAAGAGTCGTCACTTACACACGAACCTAGGGTTAGGGTGCTTAGTTTCTTAGGGCGCCTAGTTTTTTAGGGCTTGAAAGAACCAAAGGGTCGTCACTTACACATGAACCTAGGGTTAGGGTGCCTAGTATTTTAGGGTTCGAAAGAACCGAAGGGTCGTCACTTACACAGGAACTCAGGGTTAGGGTGCCTAGTTTTCTAGGGCTTGAAATTACCTAAGGGTCATCACTTACACACGAACCTGGGGTTAAGGTGCCTAGTTTTCTAGGGCTTGAAAGAACCGAAGGGTCGTCGCTTACACACGAACCTAGGGTTAGGGAGATTTGCCTATGTATTTTCCTGCACTTTTCTCATTTGATCTGCCCTTTATATATTCTCTATTTGTCTTCTCTTTTCAGGCTGGTCATTATGTTAGAGCTTTCGGAGGTTCTGCATCCAGGGACGTGTTGGAGTGGTATGATGCCCTCCTTACTACTAGTCAGGCCATTATTGATGCCTCCGACTTTGCTCGATTTATACCCGTGATGGGTAGGACGAGCAATGACCGGGTCTGGATGACAGCCCTGGCTGAGCGGTGGTGGAATACCACAAACACTTTCCATTTCACCAGCTTTGAGGCTACTATGACGCCTCTAGATTTTGCTCTGATCACCGGCGTCCGGGTTGGTGGAGCGCCTATTCCATTTGATCCATCCAAAGCTCGGTCTGCCGACACACTGCTGTATTTCCTCGGGGCCATCCCTACACGGATAGATAGAGACCAGGTTCGATACACCTGGTTCTTCGAGCACTTTTGCCACTTCCACTGCTTTGATCCCCGCCACTTCAAGAGGGTCACCGGGGCTTTTTGATGTATATGTTTGGTACCTCCTTATTTTCGAACAAGGAGAATACCATTCATATACATTACCTCGGCGCCCTCGCTCGTTTGGACCAAGTTGCTTCATTCGACTGGGGAGGAGCTACTCTTGCCACCCTTTATCGATTCATGCGGACATTGACCCAGATCCCCTAGGAGCTTAGCATCGGGGGATACTGGAGGGTATGGGAGGTATGATTTAGTTTATATATTTTTCCATTCATTTCCATTCTTTTGTTATCCATTATTTGCTGGTTGACACCTTCTTCTTTGCAGCTGTGGAATTACGAGTTCCTTGGGCTTCATGTCCCGGCGAACTCTGTAGCAGACCCTCTGGTTATTCCCCGAGCAGCCTGATGGTCCTGAGGGTTAAAGGGAAAAAAGGCCAGGGAGAAGGACATTGACCGCTTTTGAGTCTCTTTGGATCGGCTGACTCCCGAACAGGTATCATTTTTACCATTTTCTGCGCTGTTCTCTATATTGTGCACTTTTATTCTGCGCACTGATCACTGTATTCTATACACTGGCTATCATACTGTACTGTATTCATTGCTTACTATTTTCTGTTTGCACTATTCTTTAAATTACTGCAGGTTCACTAGGATATCTGGCGAGGAGATGAGGGTTGGGCTGGCGCCGATCTGATGCGCAGCCGGGATCTCACCTTGAGATGGGTCCTACTGGAGGGCCCATTCGGTAGGGAGTACTATCTTGGCGAGCGAGTGGTTCGCCAGTTGCTTGGCCTTTGTCATTTTTGGATACAGGTGGTTCCTCCAGCCTGCATGCGCCGGACTGATCATCTAGGCCGCATCGACTTGCTACTGGAGACAGTGGGGACCCCAGTTTTGGAGCTACTGGTGGTGGAAGGGGACTACGCAGCCTGGGCCCGGGCACACCTGATGGGTTCCTTAGGTCATGGCCCGGTGGCCCTTAGTGGCAAGAGGAGAGGACGAGTATCGGAGGTAGCTGACGCTGGTGCTACTGCTGGAGCCGCTGCTGCTGCTGATGATGCTGGTGGAGGGATGAGGGGTCCGGAGATCCCATGGGAGATCCAGACAGTAGCATATGGCTACCCCTTCCCTCCGCCGGTTCCTATTCCACCAGCACCTGAGTTTAGGACTAAGCTCAGTCAGGTTTGTCTTGGCCTTTTTTCCTTTTATCTGATTACTTACTTTCTTTGTTCGTCTATTTAAACTGCCTAACTTCTTTTTGTTGGTTAACTAGGCATGGCTGGATCATCTGCTGCTAGTCCTTATTGGTTAGAGAGCACTGATCCGTCAGCTTGATGCCACTGTCCGAGCAACCGGTATTTCATTTACTCCAGCAGCTATAGTAAGTGTCTTCATAACTTCGTTTATTCTTTTTGCACTTTTTTGTACTCTATTTTGATCCCTATTTTTCTTCTCACAGCCTCTAGTCCCAGCCGCTGGTATAGTACCTCCACAAGCTCCAGGTCCTGCCCCAGTTCCAGTCTCGGCTCGAGGTCGTGGGTCTCGCGCTGCTTCTTCTAGAGCTCGCTCAAGAGGATCCGTCTCTTCTGCCAGGAGCCGCTCCAGAGCCATATCTTCTTCTTCCGGCAGTGATAATGGTGACGATGACATCGAGCGGCTCTTCGAGGATATTAGCTCAGATGAGACCGGTCCTTCCACCTGCCGAGTCCGCCCGAGACATGTCTGAGAGAGAGTGAGCTCCCCCCTCCCCAGTTACATTTATTTAACTAACACATTTATTTTGATGGGCCTGGGTGCCCCAGTTTGATACATTTTTATACATTTACTTGATCCATGGGTCTGCGTGCCTCAGCTTACTGTTTATTGGGCCTTGGTGCCCAAGTTTACATTATATTACCTTTTATGCATCTTTAGGCCTTCGTGCCATTTTATTGCTTGATATTCATCTACTGTGTGATTCTCTCTTATTTACTGCTCAAACTGTTTTGTATGTACAATGCGAATGTCAACATTTTACACAAGCCACAGAAACTGCAAACTGAATACACCCGCCATATTTGAACATAGTGGCTGCCATAATCCAACATGGCGGTCGCCACTTCCATCCTGGAGACCGTCTGGTCAAAGTGATGATGTCACTGTATGGTACTTTTCAAGTTGGCGGTCGCTAACTCCAAGGTGGCGGCCGCCACAATGAGTGTGCCTTTTGTCAAATTTTTGATTTCCCTCATTTTCTTGCCTTATAAATACAGCCCTGGAGGCCCCATTTTCTGTTACTCACACTCAGATGACCACCTTACTTTCTTCAAGGATTGAGGCATTCTCCCACGTTGAACGCTTGAATTTTTTCCCTTTTGGTTTCAACTCTTTGTTTCATCTAATGGCTATAAAGACTGACGAATCATTGTTGGAAGCTGTTGCCCAACTATGGGATTCTCAGTCTCACGTCTTTTGGTTTGGCCTTGAAGAGCTATGCCCTACTGTGGAGGAGTTTGCTGCTATCTTGAACTTGACTTCGCGGAGCCTCGTTGTAGTTCCCACTCTCTCCCTTTCAGCTCGACAGCAGGTGATGCGACTTCGTGGTCTGTCTAGGATGGAAGCATCATTTTTGACATCGGGTGACTGCCTTGACATTCCGTGGCTTGTTGAGAGGTTTTGTCCCACCGGTGACCTTAATGACCTCAGTTTTCAGCTATGGCAACGTTATGCCCTTTGCTTCTGTCTTCTTGCCTGGTACCTTCTTGTCCCTCCTGATGGGCAAGTTAGCTATGCATTGGTTGACATTGCCAGTCAAATGTGGATAGGAAAGGACTTCGTTCCTCTTATCTTAGTTGAAACACTGTTAGGATTAGATGCTGTTTATCATGGTGAGACTGCTACCTTTGCTGGCAGCCCTTTACTTCTTCAAGTAAACTCAAACCTTTCTCTTTACCTAGCTCTCTGTCATACTGTGAAGCTTTTCTCTCACTGTTCTAACTTTTGCTGCAGATTTGGCTGATGAAGAAGGTAAATCTTGTGCAAAAACCCCATACTGACAGACACAGTGCTGCATCTTTTATTTACTGCCCCCGTTATCAGATATGTGACACCGAGGCAGCTTGGCGACAGTATCTTTCTTCTCTGACCGGTCCAGATATTACCTGGCAGTGCCCTTGGTGGTGGATTCTTGCCATGACTTTGACTACTATAGACCACCCTGGTGTTCTATTGGTCGGCCTACGCCAAACTACCTTTTATTACCCCCATCGGATCATGCGGCAGTTCGGTGGTAATCAGGTCATCTTTCCTAGTATTCGAGGCCGTCTGGTCTCATCCATACGATGGTCCCCGTTTCTATCATTATATTAGGATGCCTGGCCATCTCGCTCATTGATGGAGATGCATGAGTTGCAGTGTCCCAATCTTTTCGCTGAATACAAGACATGGCTGTTGCAGGATCGGGAGAAAAAAGATAAAGAAGAAGAAAAACAAGCAGCAAAAAGAAGGGGAACTTGAGGCCTCTTGCTTTGTTTCAAAAATCTCATAGCTTTCTTTTTTTTGTGTGTAGAGTTTGGGACTTGCGTGCCCTTCCTTTTATTCAAAAACTTTATAATTCTGATCGAAGTAATGACAAACTCTCATTTTATGTTTAAGATGGTTTAAATTTATCCAAAATTTTAATGACTTTATTATCAAAATTTAGAAATTAATTTGCATTTGTCTCATTTAGATTCAAATATAGTTAAAAACAAAGAGAGTGATCGGACTTCTGATAAGAAGCCGCCTACGTATCCCAAAAAAGTGGAATCAGGCCATAACGTAGTTCAGGCTCGGTTTTTACTCGAGTATTGACACTCTCCTTTTGAGATGCCCTAACTTTTGCCAAGGTCGCCCTTTCGGATTTTTGGCCTTGCGAGCTGCTTTAACTTTTGCCTTAGTTGCTTTTTTTGGTTTTTAACTCAGCGAGCTTCTATTTTATCTTTATTTTTACCTCAAAGATAGTACTTTTTGAGCTGATCGAGATTAACTGGAGTGGAGAATACATTGCCATCCAGATCCATAATGATGACTGCACCACCGGTCATGATGGTTTTGATGAGAAATGGTTCGGACCAGTTTAGCTTGAACTTGCCTCTCGGGTCGAAGATGGGAGCCCTGACTTCCTTAAGAACTAAATCCCCTTCTCCGAGATTTCGAGTCTTAACCTTTTTATTGAATGCCTGAGCTATCCTCCTCTAATAATCTTGTACATAAAACAGAGCCTGAAGCATTCTTTCATCAAACAAAAGCAACTCTTCCATTCGGCTCCTCTGCAATTCTGCTTCTGGAATACTGGCTTCAACCACTACTCTCTGTGAAGGGATTTCCACCTCAATGGGAAGCACAACTTCCATCCCGTACACTAAAGAGTACGGCATAGTACCGATTGAAGTTCTGATCGATGTTCAGTATCCCCATAGTGCAAATGGTAGATGTTCCAGCCAATCTTTATGTGAGTTGATCATCTTTGGCAGAATTTTCTTAATATTCTTGTTTGCTGCTTCGACTGCTCCATTGGTCTGCGGCCGATATGGTGAGGACTTATGAGCCACTATCTGGTATTCCTTAAAAAGATCCAAGACCTCCCACTAGAAATGTGAGCCATTATCTGAGATGACCTCATGGGGAACTCCGTACTGGAAAATGATATTTTGCTTGATGAACTTAGTAACATGGGAGGCTTTCAATACCGAGTAGGAAGCTGCTTCCACCCACTTGGTGAAATAGTCGATAGCCACTAAGATGAACTCATGTCCATTGGATGCCCTTGGTGTTACTCTGCCAATCACGTCGATGCCCCATACTGAGAATGGCCATGGTGGCGTCAGGTTATACAGCTGAGACAAGGGAACGTGCATAAGGTTTATGTGAATCTGGTATTTGTGGCGCCTCCGCACGAACTGTATACAATCTGTCTCCATTGTCATCCAAAAGTATCTTTGTCATAGGATCTTCTTGGCTAACATATTTACACTCATGTGTTGCCAATAGACTCATGCGTGTATTTATTTCATCAGCTCTTGGCCCTCTTCCGTGTTTACACACAACTTATTGACCTCAGAATGTCCTTGTTTATATAATCTGCCACCGCAAATGATAAATTGTTCAGATAATCTTTGTATTGCCCTTTTGTCCTTCTTGTTGGCAAACTTGGGATATTCTCCTTTCTTTACGAAATTTTAAATGTCAAAATACCATGGGAGTGCGTCAGTGCTTTCTTCAATTGCGGCTGTCATTTCATATGCCGACTTTCTCTTCTGCTCAATTATCAAAGGTCTCATCCAGACTCCGGGTGGTATGTCAATCATGGATGCTAGGGTGGCTACTGCATCGGCAAACTTGTTCTGCAGTCTTGGTACATGGGTGAAGATCACCGATTCAAAGCTTGGTATCAACTTTTTTAATTCTTGATGATAGAGAATCAAGGTTAAGTCCTTAACTTTCCATTCTCCTCTAGCTTGTGAAACCACTAGTGCTGAGTCTCCGATGACTTCCAGCTTCCTTACCCCTAGTTCTAAGGTTGCCTCCAATCCAGCTAAACACGCTTCATACTCAGTCTGATTGTTGGTGACTTCAAAATTGGGCTTCAATGATAAGGGGACATGCGATTCGTCGGGAGTGACAAGGAGGACTCCTATTTCGTAGCAATATTGATTGGATGCGCCATCAAAATATAGAGTCTATTTTTCATCCCCAACTTTCATTAGCTATTCGTTAGGAAACTGGTATTCTGTGTCTTCGCCTCTTTCAACTGGTTGGTTGGCCAGGCATTCCGCCTCTTTCGAGTGACATATTGAAGATCAAATTTAGATAACAACAGCAACCATCGAGCCAACCTTTCTGTCAGTGTCATCTTTTCAAACAGGTACTTCAACGGGTCCATTCGGAACATGATATTCACTGTGAAGGACAACATGTAGTGCCTCAATTTTCAGGAGGCTCAAACCAAGGCCCAATATGTCTTCTCCAATGGTGTGTACCGTATTTTTGACCTGGTCATCTTCTTGCTTAAGTAGTAGATAGCCTTTTCGATTCCAATTTCTCCTTCTTGTGCCAGTATACATCCCATAACTGAGTCAGTCACTGATAAGTAAAGGATCAGTAGCCTATCAGGTTCGGGAGGAGCTAGAACAGGTGGATTTTATAGGTACTATCGTACGACATCAAAGACGTCTTAGCATTTCTTATCCCACTCAAACTTGACTCCCTTCTTCAGCAGGCAAAAGAGCTGCTCACAGGTAGTTGTTAACTTTGCGATGAACCGACTAATGAACTGGATCTTTCCCAGAAAGCCCCTAACTTCTCGCTCGGTCTTCGGAGGAGGCATTTCCAAAATTACTTTGACCTTTGAAGGGTCGACTTCAATGCCCCATTGAGTGATCATAAATCTAAGCATCTTTTTGGTAATGACTCCAAAGGCACATTTTTGTGCGTTGAGTCGCATCTTATACTTCCGAATCCTTTCGAAGAACCTTCGTAGTGCTGTGATGTGGCCATCCCGATCCTTGGATTTGACTATCATATCATCCACGTGTACTTTGACCTCCTTATGTATCATGTCATACAGTAAAGTAGTGGCAGCCCTTTAATTGGTTGCTCTTGTAATTTTCAAGCCAAACGGCATTACACGATAACAATAGGTGCCCCAAGGCGTGGTGAATGTTGTCTTTTCTCTGTCCTTGGGATCCATTAGAATTTGATTATATCAAGAGAAACCATTCATAATGACAATAAGGCGTGCCCCACTGTATTATATACCAAGACATCAATGTGTGACAATAGAAAATTGTCTTTCAGGCTGGCCTTGTTGAGATTCCAAAAATTCACACAGACTCGGATATGACCGTCCTTCTTCAGAACTGGCACTATATTGGCTACCCAATTCGGATACTCGGTTACCATTAGGAATCCAGCGTTGATCTATTTGAAAACTTCTTCTTTAATCTTCAGTGCCCATTTTGGCTGGATCCGTCTTAATTTTTGTTTGACTGGTTTGGCATCGGGTTATAGAGGTATATGGTGCTGGACGATGTCAGGATCAATTTCGGGCATATCCTCGTAAGACCATGCAAATATATTTTTGAATTCTTTTAATAAAGTTATTAGTTTCTCTTGCTCAACTAAGGATAAAGAAGAACCGATTTGAACATTTTGCGGGTTAGTTTTATTATCCAGATTTATTGACAAAGTTTCTTCAATTATTAGTTGGGCACGCATTTCTTCTTCTCTTTTTATTAAAAGTTGTATTTCTTCGGGGATATTCTCGTTGAATTCAAAATCGTCAGAAAGCGTATGAAATAAATCAAACAAAGCAGAGTAACCAGAAATCTTGTTCATTTCATTAAAAACAGAGGGGATTACAAACTCAATTGTAAAAGCTGGGAGAGGAGCACCAATAGATGTGCCCTCGATTACAGATTCTGACTCAAACCTGAACTCAGGATAGACAACCTGTGTATTACAAGACTCGATGGACCAATTTTTCACTTCTTTTGCAGCTGCGTCGATGATGAGCTTTGTGCAATCTATCGGTGCACTAAGGCCCATCATGAAGAAGTTTGATTCAGTTTTACACAGTTGAGCCATCTTCTCATTGAACAGCACTCCCATATCAGTACCATCAAGCTTGTCGGCCCAATCTTCTTCCTGAACCTTCTTTTCTTCCTTCTCTCCTTCCACTGTTTCTTCCTCTTTGGTATCAAACAGCTGGTGGTTGAAAAAGATCTCCAACCCAGGCAGTTTTTGATTGGTTTCTTCGTCAATCCATGGCTCTAAAAAACTACAATATGGGAAATCTTCCCCTTCCTTGACGAAGTACCCATTGAGCGTCCTAGAATAATTAGTCTTTCGCCACCTTCTAAGCCCTTCTAGATCGTCTTCCATTGGTTTATACCCGAGACCAAAATGGTGCGAAGCTGGCAATACTTGAATAGATTTTGGGATATCCTGTAGCTTACGTCCCAATCCCATACCCGGGAAGAAGGACATTTTTCTCATCATTGTTACAGCCCGTGGGTTGACATACCTTTCTTGTTCATTCATCATCATCTGAACAGCATGTTCTTCATTAAATTGAAAACTACTGAGCAACACATCATCTTTACTATGCTGAACTTCCAATAGAGTTGTGCCCTCTCCTCCTCTCGAGGGTGAATGATGTCTTCTCCGTGGATAATTAAAACTGTCCCGTTCTTTATCAATTTTTGTTTTTGGTGAATGGTAGACGATACCGCCTGGACACTTGGGTCATGCAACCATGGCCTGCCCAACAGCAGATTGAAGGAGGCTGGCACATCTAGCACGTGAAACTCAACTGACGTCTCCAGAGGTCCTACTGAAACGGCGAAAGACACCAGCCCTAGTACATCTTTTCTTGTGTTGTCATAGGCTCGCACCCCTTGATTGCAAGAAGTGAACTGTTCTGGCCTCATCCTTAAGCAGACGACCATTCTCAATGGGCAAACGTTTAAGGCAGATCCATTATCAATGAGGGTTATCGGGACCCATTTTTTTAAGCACTTGACGGAGATGTGAAACGTCTTGTTGTGATTTTTTCCTTCAGCGGGCAAATCCTTATCAAAAAACGAAATGACTTTTGGTTCGGCAGCTGACAAAATAAGCCCAATGAGCTGCTCGGGGGTTACATCTATCGGGACACTGGCCTTGTTCAATACCGTCAAAATAGCTTGCTTGTGCTTATGCAAAGCCATCAATAAGCCCTAGATGTTGATGTTGGCTTGCGTCTTTTTCAACTTTCTCAATACAGCATCCTCCTCCTCCTCTTGCTCTGTCTCTTTTCCTTTTCCACTTGGTTGTCCCTTCTCTAGCTGAGCTAGCTTAAAATGTCGTCCACTTCTAGTTAGGTGTTCCACACCGTCTCTGGGATCCCATAGCTCTGGTATCACATTATCAGTCTGTCTCACTTCGTTTACGTGCATAGGGCTTTCAAACGCCCACAAATCATTTAAGTCACTAACGGCTGCCATTTCCCTTATTTTCTCGTCATCTTCAATAACCCATGTATTATCAATTTCCTCCAAGATGTCCTCTTCAATAAAATTCACTTGTTGTTCCCGAGCAGCCTAGAAATTAGTCCACTTTACTCCATCTGATTTCAACACGATTCTTACCAGCCAGTAGGACTGCATTTCATCGACGTACACTTCCTCCTCAAAAAGTTAGGGAAGGGTGATTCCATCATGCACATGGCCAAACCCATAAGGTCGACTCGGGTAATCCAATGGCCAATCATCCTCTTCATTGCGCTCCTCCTCTTGTTGGTAGATTTGGGTTATCAGTTGATACCATTCCTAGGCATTATTATTATATTCTTCCATCCTGTATCGACTGCCTCTAATCATCATGAATGAGTATGTTGTCTGATCCTCGATTATTGAAGCATGAGGGCCTCATAGGTGCGCTGCACAGATGTGCTGACTCGGGTCCTCCGATTCCCCCAGAGACATGTAATTTACCTCAGTCTGTCTGGCATGATTCGACAGAGGGTTAGTAGTGACATTTGGTTTTGAGGTGACAGATGGTGGTGGGATCACCTTGTTGTCAATGAGATTTTAGATCTTGTGCCAGAGTCTCAAACACTTATCAGTTAGGTGCCCGTGACCTTGGTGGAAGGCGTAGTATTGGGAAGCATTAAACGTTGGCGGTAGGGGGTCAGGAATAGGCATGGGGTCCAATGGCTTGATAAACCCCTTCTCGACGAGTCGACTTAGGGCAGTGGATAATGGAATGTTGAGGGGGTGAAGACCCTCATCGGCTTTTGTTGTTGTTGGCTATTATCACATTGTTGGGCGTTATTGGACTGCTCGGCGGAAGGAGATGGGTTCATCAAGTTTACCTCGTTTGAGCAAGACACGAGGTTGGTTGCAGCGGATTGATTTTGGTTGGTTGCGGGGAAAGCCCTTCTTGGTGGTTTCTGACTGGATTCTATTTTCTCGATGTCACTAGATTGGATAGCATCCTCAATTTGTACTGCAACATCGAACAATTGCTCAAAGGTGGAAAGCGACTGCGTGATGAGGTAGCGCTTTAACGGAGACTGCAGATTTTTAACCACAATTCTCACATGCTCTTTCTCAGTGGTCCTGCTTGTTATTTTGGCGTCCTTACCCCTCTATCGGGTCAAGAAGTCTGCAAAAGATTTCCTGTTCTCTTGTTGGGTCATTTTGAGCTCTCGGGTAGTTACATCCAGTTGGACATTGTAACTATACTAGCTAATA
Organism: Heliamphora exappendiculata; assembly: GCA_034768845.1. Classification (NCBI taxonomy): domain Eukaryota; kingdom Viridiplantae; phylum Streptophyta; class Magnoliopsida; order Ericales; family Sarraceniaceae; genus Heliamphora; species Heliamphora exappendiculata. The sequence goes on from JAOTRH010442821.1 coordinate 23,574, forward strand.
AAAGTCATTGCTATGTCTTCCTAAGTTCTGGTTTTGGCTACATCAAGGGAGATGAACCATTTTTGGGTTGACTCAGAAAGAGATTGGTGAAAGAGTTGAGCCTTCAACTGGTCATCAATTCCCATTGGTGACAGGGTACCAACATACATTCGGAGGTGAATTCTGGGATCTCCGGTTCTGTCAAATTTTTTCATGTTCAGTATTTTGAACTTTTTTGGCAATTTAGCATCTGAGAACAAACATAGTCCCCCCATATCTAACATGTATTCCTCGATCCCCTTGGCTTTTCTGAGGACCTTTTCCATCATGTCGATCTTCTCAATCAGTGTAGATTCTCTAAACTGCGTAGTATTTTCTTCCTCAACTATCACCTGGCGAGGGTTCCGTGGTGGTGGTGCAACAACTTGCGGTCCATCGGGGACCTGATTATCATCCCAAAAGTCTTTGACATTCTCATTCGTGTCATCCGTTTATCCATTCGCAACAAGAATACGGGCCTGAATTACCCAAATCTATGCCTAACATTACACTTGAGCTCAGGTCTGTTGCTCTACAGCTCTCTGTATACTAGTAATTGCCCTCATTAGGGCTGTCAGATTCACCTCATTTTTTGCCATTTTAGCTGACTTAGTCGGCTGTTCAGATACCCTACAAAGTCTGCCCGATCTTATCCTCACCCAAACGTGTGTTGACTGTACTTTTCTCAGCCCAATGGTAAACTCACAGAGAACACTTGGATTACTAAGGCAAAGTAACCAGTATCAAACTCTTCCCGGGTAAACATTTGGGAAACAGGTAGCAAATATCTCGAATTCCCAAAATAGTGAATCATGAGCAGATAAACACGGAGACTGAAACAATACCCCTGTTGGGCTCGTGCCGACGGCACAACAGGATAACTCAAAAACCAGAAAGACAGTTAAGAAGGGGAATTAACTAAATTCTAGAGGAAAAGCTCATCTAAAATGGGAAAACAGACAGCACTTTGGCAGGAAAACAAAGCTACGTTGACCAGACTGGTTTGACCTAAAAATTTCAAGGAACAATAGGCAGCACGACGGTAGGAAAATAACTCTCATGGGTATGACAAGGGTTTAAAAGAAACGAGTCTATGTCAAAAAGAAGAGGGAACCAACGACCCGGGAAGATCCCAAAGGGGAAAGAAACCTCCCTAAAAGTATTTAAAACAAAACATGGGCATGACCCTGGGCAGAAAACTACGGTAAGAAAAAACCGAATGTGGTGAAAAACAAAACCCAGGTAAGAACTCGAAGAAAAAGCTAGCCTAAGCAAAGGATAACAGACAACTCGGGTCGAACCCAGAGAAAAAACTAATCTAAACTCGATCAAAACAATCCTAACAATATACAAACAAAACATACAATGAAGAAAAATACATAATCCTACTAGGGTTAGCAACACCTAATTAGGGGGTTCTAAGTTTACTATATGCAAAAAGTCGATTTTGGTCAATCGAACGGGGTACCTTCTGTATAGAGCCGGATATATACCTCCCATGCCTGGAGTGGTGCAGAACATGGTCAAACAGTACGCCCGAACTCTTTTACTGCACCTATGATAGCGTACAGTCAGCAAGAGTTGCCCGTCTCCCTAATAATCTCCGAAACAGATTAACGTTCTGGGCATTAGGTCGACCAGGCATGGGGGTTTGAAGAATCATTGCATATGCATGCAAAAATACAAATAAAAAATTTTATTAAGAACCAATGATGTTTTCAATCTAGTCCTCTTATTTAATTTTATAAACTAGTCCCCAACAGAGTTGCTAGAAAATACTGTGACGTTTGGGATTTATGGGTCATTTTGAAAAATGCTCAAAAATACGAAATTCAAAGAATATTTAGAAAAATCTTTTAACACCTTGAAAACTAAATTTTGAAAATTCTTTTTTATTGAAAATAGAGTCGCCACTTAGTTTTTGAGAAAAACTAAGAAAAACAAAATTGGCTACTGATCTTTAAAACGTTAACTAGAGAAAGAGAGCTCGGGGGCTAAGGTATGAATCGAAAAAGGTGTTAGGCACCCCGTACGTCCAATCATAAGGTTGGCCTCTACTAATCACCATTGGTTTTATAATATAATTTCTCAAATGCATGCAAATAAAAAAATTTGGGGTGAATAAAGAACATTCAAAATTAAGTTTAGAAAATACATAAAATATGTACATAATACTCCAAAATAAATAAGTACCAGAAAAAGAATCCTAAATCCTATGGCATGCAATTTCTATCTAAATGATACAAGAAACGCATCCTCATGCAATATTGTTTGAACAACCTAAACTAATATGTTTTAGTTAAAAAAAAGAAAAAAATATGCTAAAATTGTCAAAATTACCTAAATATGGATTGTTAACAAAAATAAGCAAAACCATTTTAAACAAATTTTTAAAGTAACTACTAAATGTAAAAAAAAAAAAGAAGAAAGGATGTATAAAGATTCTATGTTTAAAAAAAAGAAAGTTTACTAACAAATAAAACTAAAATAAAGATGTTTTACAACGAAGGAGAATTTTGAGAATTTAAAGACAAAGAAAAGTGAAGAAAAAAAAAAGAACATAATGCAAAAGGTTAGAAAACCTAACTATTTATATTTTTATGCATTTTTATGATTTTTAGGCTTTAACAAAATGAAAAGAACGAATCGAAATAGCAAAATGAAAGAAAATGATTTTTAAGTTTTTATGGTAAAGAAAGAAAATTCCTATAAAAGAAAAATAAGCTTAACAAAAGAAGGTTTTGAACAAAAAGGAACTTTGATTGTTAATCATTTTATTTTCTTTAAGGGAGAATAAAAGAAAAAAAATAGAATAAAATAAAAAAAATGAAAAGAATAATGAAGTTTTTTTTAAGAGAAAATTATGAGGCTATTTAAAGGATGAAAACTAGCTTAGAAAGAATCTTTTATGATTTTTGGATTTATAATGAAAAAAGAAGCTCAAACAAAATGATCATAAGGCTATAAAAAAAATAAAATTTTGTAAGAAAAACAACTATTAACATTAAAAGAAATACTAATAAAGAAAAATTAAATTAACATTTTAATTAAAAAAAAGACAAGTAACAAAAAATAATAACAAAAGAAAGTAATAAAAGAATGCTTAGAAAAAGATATTACACGAAAAGAAAGAAGAGAAGAAAAAGAAGAAGAAAATGAAATTAAAAGAACATTAAACTTAAAGAACATTTAAGCTAATATTAAAAGAGCATTTAAGTTGGTGTTAGTAAAAGAATATTAAACTAAAATTAAAAGAAAAAGAAAAAGAACAGCTAGTATTTAAATGAAATATAGAATTAAAACTTAAAGAGGAAATAAAAATGTTATAAAGAAAATTTAAAACTAATAAATAAAGTACTAGAAAAATAAAAATTAAAGTAATGCTAGAAGAAAATAAACACTAAATTAGAAGAAAATAAAATGGAGCATTAAACTAATTAATACAAGAAAATGAAATAAAATGCTATTGAAATGAAATTTAGACTAAAAAGAAATTAAATGCTAGAATATTAAATTAATGTAAAATAAAAGAAAAAGAAAAGAAATAAAGTACTAGAATTTAAATGGATGTAATATTGACTATCACAACCATTTTTATGTAAGTACATTGGATTATAACAATTAACAACATTGATAAGTTGTAATTGTCAAAAATATTAGTACTATTTAATGATTTAATAATTTATAATAAGCTTAAAATGTAAGTAAGTAAACCAATAAAACAAGTAAACTATATAAGCTAAAACATAAATTTAAACGTAAGTAAAACAAGAATGTAATCGGAATGAATATGTGAAAATTAACCTGATCACTCTAAAAGAGAGAAGATAGAGTTAAAAGGACTGGGGATCCAAGCAGAATACCTGGATTACTAAAGAATTCTCAAGTTGAGGAATGTGGGTTGGCAATTTGATCCTCGGGTGATGATCAAAGCTAGGGTTTGGGACTATCGGAGGCTTGGATCTCAGTATTTTAGCAAGGCTTCGGCGTCGGGGCTCGAAATTGCTCAACGACTCAGCAGAGCTTCTCTTACTAAACCTCTCTATAATTTTTTGTCCTTGAAAACGTACTAAAGGTATGGTATTTATAGAATTCTTCAACCAATGAGATTGTGAGACCCGGACCTATCGCTTTTGAAGATATTTATATATGTTGATGTATTCTTTTTCGTATATGTATCTCTTAGTGTATGGTTTATGTTTCCAGTTATAGAACAGCATGTTTTGTATAAGGGTTATACGTGTTATGCATGTGGGGGTTCGACTTGGTTGGTTTTTTCATTTTTCTCTCCCAGCGTTGACTGCTCAAGCGGTGGGGAGTCCGCTCGAGCGGGGTGGTGGTAGGGAGTTGGTCCGAGAGGTGACCGCTCGAGCGGTGCTTGGGCGCTCGAGCGGTGGTGTGGCAGGGCCTATGTCGGCAAGGGGCCTGTTCGAGCGGTGGGACTGCGCTCGAGCGGTGGGTCTTGGGCGCGAATTTCTCTAAAGCCTAGCTGCCTTGGTGTTTGGGCCAAAAATATCTTTTTCAAACATATCTCTTTTCTCTCTCTTTGTTTCTCTACCTTCTCTCTAGCTTTCGGGTGGCCCGGGGCTTATTTTTCATGGCTAGATAGCAGATCCTTGCTGTTAGCGACGTGGTCTTCGTATCCATCCGGACGAATTCTCGTTCCGACGAGGTTGGATTTTGAGACGTCGAGCCTATTTGAGGTAGGATTCTAGACCTACAGCTGTTAAAAGGGTGATATATGTGATTATACTTGCTTTCACCGAGTAAAAATGCTTTAAATGTGGTTTTCATGTTTTAAACCTTGGTTTTGGGTAAAACGGGGATTTTACGCCTTTTCTTGGTTTTATACATGAGCTGGGTGTGTTGACATCCGTGGTTTTCAAAAGGAGATTTGAAAATGAGATGTTGGTGGATTTTGTGAAAATCATACTTTTTTGAGGTTTGGAGCTAACCCTTGGAGTTGAGTCTTAGTTTTATGAAACTATGTTGTTACATGCTTGTAGATCTCCATGTGGATGGATTGGATCCTTTTATACATGCGATGTAAAACTTCTTTATAGATTTTAAAATGTTTTCCATAGATGTACCGGAACAATGGGTGTGTTTGTGATGAGTTGGGCTTCCATTGCTCCTTGGTGCAAGTCCAAAAACGTGCACAAAGTAGGTACTCAATTCCTTCGGATTAGTCCCCGTAAATTGAGGGTGGGTGCTCAGCTCCCTCGAGCTCAGGTCCCATAAATTGAGCGGTTGGGTGCTTAGTACCCTCGGGCTCAGGTCCCGTAAACTAAGTGGTTACATTGTCGTGACTCCGTATAGAGCTTGTCATTACCAAGTGGGCCTTCAATGGTAACTAGGGTAATAGGCAAGAGTTTATAATTGTTACCTATGTCTGTGTGGCATAGTCGGTACATAGGATCTCGTTTTACTGTGTTCTCCTCGGCTGTGTGATCCGAGTGGAGGAAAACTATTTTACTGCTTTCCCTTAACTGTGGCATGATATCTGTGTAGATTATATGCATAGTTTGAAGGATGAAAACGTGGATTTTATGAGATTAAAACCTTTTTGAGGCCCGTGTGGCTTGATGGAAAGCTTGTGGTTTTTTAGAGAAAAAACCTTTTTTTGGCTTCTGTGGTTGAGCCTGTGTGTGTGTAATTGCATAGCCTGCTTTACAGCTTTACTGTCCATTTCTATTGGGCTTTGACTCAAAGTGTGGAATTTTGCTGTAAAAATATTTTTAGGTGACCATGTGGAGTTGACCTAGAGTCTCGTGGTGATGGAGAGCTTACTGTAGTTTTTCTATTTTGGACTTGTATTTATACAAGTAATGCCTGTTTCAGAAGGCTGGTTTTGTACGCCTTTTGGCGATATATTTATTCATGTATGAGAATGCATGTTTTTCAGTTTATGAGAGTCAAACTGTAGGGATTTTATCTAATGTTGTATCTTATGGTTTTCCAGCTATAAACCTTATTTTCATAAACGGTTTTGTGGGCTTTCGCGTGACCTTGGGGTTTTGGGCGTGACAACTTGGTATCAAAGCTTTGGGTTCGAATACCTAAGAGCCATAGGAAAGAGGGTACATCACCTTGTGAGGATGTATGTGTGCTTGATTGCATGTGTTACATCATTTTCCTAACATAAGCATGATAGCTTGTTTAGCTAGTTGTGTATATGTGGGTATGGAGGTTGGACCTTATGATTGATTAGTCTTACTTTTGGGCGTTTGGATTAACAAGCTTGAGAGCCAAGTTAGAGACGCGTTTTGCGAACGTGATTTCTAGCTAGGAATCTGAGTAGGTTGTCCAAATGGATGAGTCTTTCTTATTGGTTTTCCTCGGTATGTGAGATATGTGTTGACATGATCTAAGTGGCTATGTGTTAACATGCTTATATGTGGTATGTCTTTTACGTTAGCAATAACATGCTGTATGGATGCTTATCCTGTTATATTACTTTCGCTTAGCGTTATGTCTACGCGGAGAGGACGAGGTTGAAGCCGAGGCCGTGGCCGAAGGGACGTTTTAGTCCCAGATGTTGGGGATGCTAATGCACCCTAAGGACCTGTTGGCCAGGGAGATCTGTTGCGTGAGATGGTCGGCTCCATCCGGCAACTAGCTGAGGTCACTAAGGGAAGGGAGAGTGTACCCGAGCCGAGGGCGACGATCGCGATGCGTGAGTTTCGCCGTCTGGACCCTCCTACATTTTCTCGGGATCCCAACGCCATGGTTGCCACTAAATGGATGGAGTTGGTCACCAGGATTTTGGACACGCTTTAGATAGAGGAAGACAATCTGAGGGTTACGTTTGCTGCCTTCCAGCTGAGTGGGAGTGCTCACATGTGGTGGATGTTTTCCAAGACCACTATGGGAGGCACTTGAGAGGCGTTCACTAAAGTATTTCTGGAGAAATACTTCCCGGCTACTCTGAGGGATCGCTACAGAGAGGATGTTCTCTTCCTGACGCAGGGGACGATGACTGTGATTGAGTGCGAGGCTGAGTTTACTAGCCTATCAAGGTTTGCACATGAGATTGTGCCTACTGATGAGTTCTGTGCGAAGCGGTTCAAGAGGGGTTTGAGGCCCGCTATCCGTGACAGAGTGACTGCATTCAGGATGTAGGTTTTTACTAAGTAAGTGGAGACCGCCATGAATGTGGAGGATGCTTTGAATGAGATGCGAAGAGACAGGGACAGTCGGGGTCAGTAAGGAGGGGAACGTGCACAGGGTCAGAGGCTTAGGGAGAATAAGCGTCAATGGACATTTGGTCCGCGTTCTCAGTCGATGGGGTCATATCCGCCACAGTCTTCTGTATCTGTGCCTCCCATAGCTTCAGCGGGTAGGTCGGAGCAGACAGCGCCTGTTTGTTATAGATGCCAATGGCCAGGGCATCGTGCTGCAGAGTGCCGTAGTCCGACGCCGGTTCAGTCACAGTTGCAGGTGCAGGGAAGAGGACCAGTGGTATGTTTTGAGTGTGGCCAGTTTGGGCACGTTAGGAGGGATTTCCCCAGAGGAGGGAGCGTGCGGAGCACAGCTGGAGCATCTGTTACTCCATCAGTCTAGGGATGCCAGCTATCTAGGTTTGCGAAAGGAGGTGCCTCGGTACATACGGGCAGACAGTCAGCGGTTCTAGACCACAGTGGACAGGGCAGAGCTTATGTTCTTGCAGATCCCAGTTCATCTAGAGCACCGGTCATGCCCGGTGCTGCTACTACCATTTCCATGATTAGAGGTACTCTTCTAGTCTTTCGATCATGGGCCAGTGCCCTTATCGACACGGGAGCATCACATTCATTTATATCATTTTCTTTTACATCTGCTTTGGGGTTGGAAATGGATTGGTTGGGTAGTACTTTGAGCGTGGAGACCCCAGTCAATGGGAGTGTGATGCTGAGTCCAGTCTGTAGATCCTACATGTTGGAGGTCGCCGGTCGTTGCTTAGAGTTCGACTTTGTCATTATAGACATGACCACGTTTGGTGTCATCCTAGGGATGGATTGGCTGACCACCTATCGTGCCTTTATCGATTGCGAACGGCGGAGGGTGACGATTTGTACACCTGAGGGAGGTTATTTTTGCTTTGTGGGAGACCGGGATGAGGGTTTGATATCTATGCTGGGTGTTGTGCGGAACCAGGGCAACCTTGGTTTTCACTTTGCAGCCTTTGTGTTGGATGAGGAGGTCAGGGTTCGAGGGGAGTTACCTCAAGTGGTTTCCGACTACCCAGATATCTTTCCTGACGATCTGTTTGAGTTGCCACCGAGCCGTGAGGTAGAGTTCTCCATTGATCTAGTTCCCGGAGCCGCTCCCATATCCATACCGTCTTATCGTTTTGCACCCGCTGAGTTGCGTGAACTCAAGGTACAGCTTCAGGGGTTTCTTGATAAGGGGTTCATACATCCGAGTACTTCACTGTGGTGAGCTCCTGCTCTTTTTGCAAAGAAGAAGGATGGATCTTTGCGTTTGTGTATCGACTACCAAAAGCTAAATCAGGTGACAGTGAAGAACAAGTATCCGATGCAGAGAATAGATGATTTGTTTGATCAGTTGAAGGGGTCGAGCTTCTTTTCCAAGATTGACTTGAGATCGGGGTACCACCAGTTGAGGATTAAGGACGAGGACATAGCGAAGACTGCCTTCCGGACTCGCTTTGGTCACTATGAGTTTCTGGTTATGCCGTTCGGTCTGACAAACGCGGGGGCTACTTTCATGAGTTTGATGAATCGGATCTTCCATCCGTATGTGGATAGTTTTGTGGTGGTGTTTGTGGATGACATTCTTGTCTATTCACCCACTAGGGAGGCACACGAGGACCACCTGC
>JAOTRH010442842.1:0-67368 GCA_034768845.1 Heliamphora exappendiculata
AAAATAATTAGTCTTGAATATGTATGTTATTCTGTTAGATTGCGTTAGTAGAGCTTGATTTTTTCTTGTTCATGATGTGTAATTTAATTATACTTTATATATTGGGTTACCTATTTTTGGATGCTCTTTAATTTTATCTGATTTTGCACTTTGAATTCTGACTTCAATTTCCCCCTCGTATGCTCTGGCTCTCGCCATTACTTATGAGTGCAGCTCCTTAGGTTCTATTCTGATCACTTGCATTTTTCGGTCTCTGATTGCAGCAGTTGTGGGTCTGTGGTATTCATTAAGAAGTGATTATTTATTCTACTTTTTGGCAATTAGGAAGTGAGATGTTTTACTGTTTACAGGTGAACCTTGCACTCGAGGCTGGAAGGTTATTGGGCCTGGTTGCTGAGTTTTATTGGCATTTTCATATGCCTTTTTGCTTGAATTTTCAACTACAGAAAGTAGATATTTCATACACATCAAGATAGAATCAGTGGCTTAACCGGCATTTCATTTAATGGGTTCATTTGACAAGTCATTGTCAACGTCAAATTGTTCAGCTCTACAAAACCTATCAAATTGAAATTTTACTCGATAAATTCTTCATATCGTATATTCCCAATAGCATCGACCATGGTAATTTAAACATATCAAATTAAATGTAAAAGCAAACCCTGGGGACATTTCTATTGCTTCAACAAAAATTCTAAGCAAAGACGTGTACTTTTTACAAAGAGTAGGCGCAAAAAGGCTAGATTTGTGTGGTCAAGTCTATGGAGTATAAAGAGCCAACAGGCTAGTTTGTTGGCCTTGAATCTGTGGATCTTATTGCTCTTTTATTTCTTCAGGTCTCTCTCCCACTCTGGGCATTTCTTTGTAATACTAAAATGTGGTATTTGGTCTTCATTTTGATTGTGATCATTGGGCTGCATCTTTATATGCTACATTATAATAAAAAAATACTTTTGAGTTTCTTTATGGTCAATGTTTTAAAAAATTATTTCCATTTTTGCGTGCCATCTAAGAATGCATTTTGAACTGTGTTGCGCTTCAAATTCGGCTTTCAGATTCTCAATGTATATGTCACAAGATATCAAAGTGGGGGGCAGTTTTGGCCACTTATGCATAACACAACAATCTTCTCGCTGGTGCTGACACAAGTAATAGCCATCGGGGTCTTTGGACTGAAAGAATCATCGATCGCTGCAGCTTTTACCATTCCACTCATTATCTTTACACTCCTCTTCAATGAGTACTGCAGGCAAAGGTTTCATCCAATATTCAAGGACAACGTTGCACAGGTAATGACTCGAAATGGATTTACATCTTTCTGACTCTCTGCCTTTCTATCCCCAGATTTGAATCATGTTTGTTGGTAGGTTCTTATTGAGATGGATCGCAAAGATGAGCAATGCGGGAGGATGGAGGAGATTCATAAGCAATTGCATTCAGCTTATTGTCAATTGGCATCAACTTCTAATGACTCATGTAAAGCTGAGCCCTTAGACAATTCCAACAATGGAGATGCTAGTGTACTTCCAGACCCAGAGGATGTGAAGCCAGGTTTGGTTCGCCCAACACTCAAAAGACCCGTTTAGGCTAATTGGTCTTTTTTGGACTGCCTTTTTATCTTTTGGTCTAAATTTTTTACTTTGTCGGATCGTTTCGATGAAAGAAGTGAAAAAGTAAAAATTTTGATTGAAAGGTGGAAAACTTCATTAAAGATGAAAATAAGCAACTAAAATCTGGCTTTTTGATTTTTTTTTTTTTTTTTTTTATAACTTTTTTCATATTTTGGTGAAATAATTTTACTTTTTTGGTTCATCTTACTGAAAAGGGTTCAAAAAGTATAATAGTTTGACTAATGAAAATAAGTAAAATTAAAATGACAAGTTATTATCTCAAACCGGACCAATTTATTTGGCATCAAACATTTAGCATAATCTTTGCTTGTCATTCTCAGGAAACATACCCACACAGGCAAATGAATCATGGGTTCCTTCTAGTTTGGAGATAGAAGAATTGCCTTTGAAGGAGATCGAGCTTGATTTCCAGAAACCACCAAAAATAGAAGAAAATGAGTTGACTTAAGTACTTTACAGAATTGATTTTTTATGTCCAAAATCATCCTGGCACATTTATGCCACCATTATTGCTATCTTGGTGCTTCCTGGAAGGAAACTGATTGTAAGAGGAAAAAAAGCTGGCGATTAGGTATTGGAGCCTTGTACAGATAGCTTCTGTGGATTTCTGGGTGAAAAACAGAGCAATTGATATGTATACAAAATGAAACTTGCGGATTTCTGGGTGAAAAACAGAGCAATCGATACGTATACAAAATGAAACTCGGTATACCCTTGTATTAATTTTTTTTTTCATTTTTATTTTCCTTTTTATCGCTGTAGTATACATGCAAAATAATTCAGTTGAGAATCCCCATGTTCAATGTAAATGTGGGCTAGAGACGCAACATCCTGATCCTAATACATATGCTGTCTACAATTTGTAGTTGTTTCAATTTTTGTGCACTAAGTTTAGGAGGAAGAGAATTCACATTCAACATTCTATTACGTTTGCTGTCTACAATTTATAGTTGTTTCATTCTTTTGTGCACTAAGTTATGTACGTATACAAGAGTAAATATGTGTTTTCTCTTCATTGAACAAACTTGTTCAATGACCAGTTTATGGTTTCGTTATCATTTTTTTTTTGTCGCACCTTTAATATTTTGTCGCTCTGGATGTTATTCGAAATCCGGGCGTCACAATTCTTTAGTGTCAATACTTCTTTATTTAGTTGGGTACAGCATTAAGAACCGAAATTGATACCTTCTCTTGGGTCCATAGCTGGAAATTTACGTTCCAAGCGCAGCGAAAAGATATGATAGTTTGTATTTATTTATGTACACTTTGATACATGCATTTGTCAGAGAAGCTTTTTACTTTGGTTTCATGATAAGTGATGAAATTGGAATATTTTTGTGATGCCCAAAAGTGATTTTTGGGTATGGTACTCAAATTAATGGTGACCATTAGATCAAAATTTAGAGAAATAATAGCCATTGATTATGGAAGTACAAGATTAAATTAGAAAAAGTCGTGTAATTTGATAACAGAAAAAAGGAGGTAGTTTAAAGTTATTTTTATACCCAAAAATTGCATTATATTTATCATTATAACTGACCAAATTTACTTACCACTCATTACGAGCATGCTTACCATTAAATAATAAATGTAGTTTTTTCTCAACTCATTATTTTAACAAGCTAGTTATGCCGGTAAACAAGTAATAATAATATTAAATTAATTATGTTTTAATATATTGAGAAGCATTTAATCCCATGCCATATTGCACTATCTCCACCCATGTTTTTCCATGTTCTATAACACATGGTGAAGTGGAAAGATGTATTTTATTTATGAAGAACAAACTATTTAGTTCAAAAATATATAAATTTATAAATAGAGTGGAAAGATAAACTTTCTATAGTTTTGAATTTAATAATTTTTAAAATAATCATTGTGAGTTGTAATTTATTCAAACAAATTTGTAAGAAATTTTTTTAATTTAATTTGAACAAATCAATTATTTTAAAATATAATTTTTATGAATAATCTTTAAGAAGAAATTATATTAAAATAGTGAAAATTTTAATTTTGACCACAAAGATGATTATTATGAATTATAATTTTTTAAAAATCAATATTATTAATTCTCCTAGGAAATAACCAACTTTTTTTTTTTAATTTTAGATTTTATTTAAAAACCTACATGAACCAATTATATTAAGATTATGAAATATTTAAATTTGAATATTTTCTCAAAAACATACTAGAAATAATATTTTTTAAAAATATTAAGATTAAATTCATATATTTATAGAAAAAGAAAACATACAGGCATCATAAATAAACGTTCAGGTCGTGGTAAGTAGGTAACGTGCAAGCTATGGCAAGATCCAAAAACTCAATAGTAAGCACCTGCAGGTTCTCCCAAGTATATAACACTTCAATGGTAAGCACATCTAGTTTTGTGGTAAGTTGTTTCAAAATATGATAAGTACAACAAAGTTCAATGATAAACACATCTACCTTGTAATAAGAATTATAACAATTTAGGGTAAATTACACTAATTTTTCCTGAGTTTGAGATTTGATCAAATACAATTAATTTTACATACTTAAAAAATTACGTCGTTCTCTCTTAGAATTTGAATTTGTATTACAAATTCACTCGCACCGTTAAGTTTTCGCTAAGCAACTTATGATGTCATCAATAGACGATAGAGTCTTTCGAATTTATCCCTATTTGACTACTGGTGATGAATTAACTACATGTACTGAGTTGAATGTTAAATCTTGTTTGTTTGTTGTTATCATTTTATTATAAATCTTAATTTCTTTTATAACTTTTTTAGTATAATTTTTTTTTATAATTTATTTCAAAATTAAAACTAGACTCAACGTCGTCTGTTTAGCAATCAAATTAAATTCGAACTATTCAGGATAATCTCAACCATTTCGTTCAGCATTAATGAAAATGCATCTTCCTAATTCTCTTTATTTATTTGGAAATGGAGAAATCTCTATTTTTATTTTATGATATTTTCAGTTTTTTATTTTAATGGTATGAATCGTTCATATTATAGAATTTACTAAAAGATCATACATATAAAACATCAAATTGATGAATGGACTTTGATAACCATATGGTTGGGACAACGTTAAAGTATAATTTTGAAAACAAACTATGAAATTGGTCTAAAATTAATGTGATACAATTATTTAGTTATTCAGTTTTGATTAATTTAATTTTTTGCATAATTGATTTATTTGATTAGTTTTACAATATGAACAATTCGAATAATCAAAATAAAGAGGATACAAATCCCATCAGGATCAACAGGTCATTCAATTCGTTACGTTTTGTTTTGACCAAAATTTAGTTTTTAGTGATTGAAACTTGAAATGATCATGTGTCACATCACGGCTTATCGGAATAATTGTTTTTTAGTAAAATCTATTAACGGCATTAAACGACATGGGTATTAGTGTAATTTATTAAAAAATATAGAATTAACTATGTTTGACTCATATCTCAAGGGACGTTATTATAATTTATCTAATAATTTAATGATAAGAATATCTAAATTGTGATAAGTATGCAAAAAATTAATAACAAGAACAAGCACGTGGTAGAATAGAATTAGTTAATGGTAAGAACATCTTGCTTGCGGTAACTTTACTATCATTTAATGGTAAAAACGTCCATTTAGTAGGTACACAATACTTTGGTGGTAAAAATATTTTGAGTTGTGGCAAATATAAGCTAAATCGATGTGATAACTATTAAAATCGTGGTCTGTATACACATATTTAATAATAAGAAGTCTTCACCAATGATAAAAACATCCACGTTGTAGTAAAATTGAAATGATGGTAATAAGATACACGATGATTCAATGCTAAGTCCTTGCAAATGGTGATAATTGTAATCGTACTAAATCGTGAAAATATTCCAGACAAGATATTGCTAGTAGAATGATGTTCAATGGTAAAATGATTTAGGTTTTTTGTGAATATAAGATTTGAAAAGCTACAACCCAAAAGCTGAACCTAGAAGGGAGGCGAATAGGTCAATTTAAAAATTAATTTTGTGTTAAGATTGTGTTTATTTTCTAATATATAAAAATAGTGTATAAAAATATATGATTATATATATCGTTACACTTTAATTAAGAGTAAAAGAGTTCAAAACACAAACAAATTTTCAAATTAGAATATTATGAATCAAAAGTAAATAGGACTTATTTTTAAATAAATTCAAAAAGTATGACCCCTCACCAAATCTCTCTAAAAGTAGTAGTTTCATTTTCATTATTCAAGAGGAACACTAATATAATTTTTAGGAATGTTTTTTCAAAATCTATTTTTGTATAAATAAAAAAAGTAAAATAAAATTTAGGGGGCATGTGTTTGGCACATGGTGGCTTTGCCACTGATTTGCTCAATTGTAGTTTTCAAAGCATGCAAAATGTAATAAAAAACCCTTTGTCAACGAATTGGAACTCAAATTTGTAAATTTCTTATGTAATTTCTACTTATTTTTTAATCAAGTAAAGGTGTAGTTTCTAAATTTTAGAGGGACTAACAAAGTAGCCAAAAACCTTAGACATGTCAGTTTGAATATCTTTTTCCTTTATCAAAACTGTGATTTTGAGAATCTAAGGACCGACGCAACCTACACATCCTAATCCAAATCCAAAACTAAAAAAAAAAAAACCACAAAGTGAAAGAACAAATGGGGATTTGGCCAAAAATTGAAAGGCTACCATATTTTAAAATGAAGGGCTACAATCAAAACTGTATATCTAACGGTCAGAAAGAATTTTAGGGTATGATGCCCTAAATTCCTTTTCTTTTTTTTTTTCTTCTTTGAGGGTATGGCAGCCAGACCCTACTGGTAGGTGAACCTTTCTTGAGAAATTCAGGAACATTTGCTAGTATGAGGTTGTAGCTTTGTTTTTTGTTTGTTTTTGGTTCCTTGCCTAATCTTTTGTTCTTATATTGGTTTTATGGTCTTTTCGTCTCAGTGGTGACTTCAGAAATTGAGAAGAGATCATTTACAAGCCTACTTGTTTTTCAAAATAATAATTTCTTGAATCAACAATTAATCATAAAATTTCTAACAAATTAATCCCAAACTAAATTAAACTTTTCAATTACTAAAGTATAGTAAACATTTAGCATATTCAAGCTATTGTTGTGGGGGAAAAAATGCAATTTCATGAACTTATACACTTACATCTCATAATATTACAAGTTTTAAATTGGTTGCATAAATTGATAGAACAATCCACTAATGTCATTTTGAGAGAAGAAGTGGCTGACACGAACCCTTCCGCAATTGCATTGCATGTATTGTCAAGGCATTAATGGCCGTTTGGTAATCTTAGTTTTTTTTTAACTTTTTAACTAAAAATGCAAAAAAATCAACACAATTTGTTTGGCATAAAAATAAAAAATAAAAAAGTCAAAAAGTCAAACAAAACATTAACTTTTAAAATATTCTATTTAAACTCTAACTACTTTGAACATATAATAATATTCTTTATTCATAACTTATTTTCTATTATTATAAATTACATATAATTGTTAATATCAAATATATAAAAAGGTAAAATTATCAATTTAAAAAAAAACAAAAAAATTAGTTCCTCACCAAACAACTGACTTCAAAAAAATTAGTTAAAAAACTAAGTTATCAAGCAATTTATTTTGAACCAAATTTAACTTATTAACTAAAATTACATAAAAAAAAATAAAAAAAATAAATTTTAAACTACTTACCAATGGCCTTTAATGAAATAGGTTTAAACGATTTTAAAAGTTTAATTGGAAGGTTGGAGGTCATTGATCTACCGTTGCTAGGGAGAAAATTCACTCATTTCAACTCTCATGATGGGAAAAAAATAGATTAGGATTGACAGATTCCTACTTCATCTAGACGTTTAGAGTATTTATTCAACTACAAACAGTGGGGTACACTTTTTAAAATCTCTTTCCAATTACATTTGGTGTTTGATATTATTAAAATTAATAATTTATTAATTAAAGTTTGTAAAAATTATGAGTGTTAAATAAATATATTAGATTATAATTGAAATAAAAAAATAGTTATAATTTATAACAAAAGTTGTTAGTATTTAAAAAAAATTAATTTATTACTAAAATTAATAATAAAAAACTAAAAATTATGCCAAAAAGCTTGGCCAAACACCCTCACAAGTTTTATTACAAACTTCTTGTTAGCTCAAGAGCTTTTTAATTTAATTTTGATAATTTTGATAATTTATTTTCTAAGAATAAATAATTTTAAAACGAGAATATTTTATATTTTCAAAATGAAAGTGTTAACACATTTTGAACAATTAAAATTGACACATTAACAAAAAAGAAATGACTTATATCTCAAAAGATTCAAACACTTAGCATTCTTGAATAAGAATATTTCGTGTTGATCTTAATTGAAAATTAAGTCAAACACTTTTAAGGCAAAGTATACTTGAAGTATATCAAGTGTGTCATCGCCTATTGATCAAATGGTTTGACACTCTAACAGTTCATAAAGCCATGTTTCAGGTATCAAATAGTTAGTGTCGACTCAAACAATTTTAGTGTCAACACAAAAGAGTCAAAACTCCTAGGACTCATTTTGAGTCGATACAAATCAAATTGTGTCGACACAAAAGTGATCTTCACTTTTGGTATCCGAAAGTTTGGGTCGACACAAATAGAAGTTGTGTCGACACAAAACAATTAAGACCTCCTGCAGATTTTTGGTCTCGACCCCAAGTCCAAATGTGTCGACCCAAAAGTCCCGAGCCTACCTACAGAATATTGGTGTCAACCCCAAGACCAAATGTGTCGACACAAAAGAACCGAGACTTCCTGCAGAAATTAGTGTCGACACCAAAGACAAGTTGAGTCGACACAAAATGATCCATCCGGATGCTGAAGTTTCAAACGAATCGACACCGGTGTCCAAATTCAAATGTGTCGACATCAGAATGTTGAAAGGTACAATGTTGAAATTGTGTCGACCCCTCAAAAAATTCATGTTGACCCAACCACTTAAAGAACTTTGCCCTAAACACTTTGTGTCGACACCAAAGGTATTTGTGTCGACACCTGCGACGAAAATTCAAATCGCGGCAGATCTCAACGGCTGAATTTTTGGCATTTATTACTCTCACCTACCTCCAACGGTCATGATACCACAAGAACTTATATAAGGAGTAACTTCTCAGCATTTAAAAAGGTTGGAGACTTACATTTACTGTTCCATTGTTCAAATCAATCTTACAAATTTTAAGATCACATTTATTGTTTTAACTCTAGTTCTTGTTCCTCATCTCTTTTTACCTTCTCATTTATTGTAAATTATTTCTGTAAAGAGAGTGAGCGTTCATCATTAATACTCTTCATTTATTGTAATCAAGGATAAGTCACCATTTATTCTTCGAGTGAGTGAGTGAAACTCATCAAAGAAGAGTTCAAGAGAGATTAGAAGAAAACATGAACTTATTTCCATAGGATCTTCTTGAAACTGAAATAGGCTTGTGAATGTACCCGTAAACATTCAGATTATTCAAGCGAAGTCTTAAAAATTATAAATGCTTGAAATACGCTCGTGAAGTATTCTAGATAGTGAAAATACTCAAGGGAGATCTTGAGGAGTGGACAAAGGCTAAGATAAAGCTGAAGCACTCTAAATCTCTGGTGTTTAGTTCTATCTCTTTATCTCTCATCTTTTAATACTTGCTTTGGTTTCATATTTGCTTATTTTGCCTCATTGCAATATTAAAAGATTTGTAAAAAATATTTTTTAAATTGCCATTATTTTTTAGAAACCCAATTTACCCCCCTCTTGGGTTGCCTTGATCTAATTAACAATTGATATAAGAACTTTGGCTCTTACTTTTGACTTAACAGTCTAAGAGTTTTATATCGCAACCACTAGTATTGGACCTATCCAATCTGACCATCAACCAACAAACTCCCTTTTTTTATTGGAACAAACTATAACTATTGGAAGGCTAGAATGAGAATATACATTTAAGCCGTAGACTATGACCTTTAGCGGGTTATTATAAATGGACTCAAAAGACCTACCAAAACTGTTGAAAAGAAAATTTTCTATAAACTTGAAGAATGGACTGAAACTAACATTAGGGAGGTACAAAAAAATGCTAAAACTATGAATCTCCTTTACTGCTCATTTGACCCAAACGAGTTTAATATGATATCGACTTGTGGCACTGCTAAAAAAATTTGGGATAGACTCGAAGTTACCCATGAGGGTACCAATCAAGTGAAAGAGTCAAAAATCAGTCTGCTTGTTCATAATTATGAGTTATTCAAAATGAAGAATGATGCAATAATTTTTGATATGTTTACCCACTTAACTGATATTATAAATGGACTGAAATCTCTTGGCAAGATTTATTCTAATGCAGAGATGGTAAGAAAAATTCTTAGGTACATGCCTAAGAGTTGGGAAGCAAAGGTCACGACTATACAAGAAGCCAAGGATCTGAACAGACTCAGCCTAGAAGAACTTTTTGGTTCTCTCATGACCTATGAGATGAACATCAAGATGGATGATGAAGAAGACAATAAAAAGAAGAAAGACATTGCCTTCAAGTCTTCAACTCAAAATGAAAAATCTGAAGAAGAGTCCTCCAGTGATGAGAATGAAGACACGACTCTCATCACAAAGAAGTTTCTTAGAAATAAAAAACAAGGTGAAAGGAAATTTTTCAAGAAGAAATGATACAAGAGAGAGCCAAACAAGTTCAAATGTGATTCCAACAGATTCAAAACATAAAACAAGAAGGATGAAATAATCTACTACGAATGCAAGAAGCCTGGACACATCAAAACTGAATGCCCTCAGCTCAAGAAGCAATTCAAGAAAGGCTTCAAGAAAGTCATGATAGCAGCTTAGGGCGAAAGCGATGACAGCAGCTCTGAGGATGAAAAGGAAGAAAATAAAGTTACCAACGTATGCCTTATGGTCAGAGAAGATGATGAGGTAACTCCTGACTCTTTTTCCTTAGAAGAACTGTAAAAAAATCTATTTTAACAAATCAAGTCTCTGATCTGAAAATGAAAACCAAATTTTGAATGAAAGAGTTGAGGATCTTACAAAAACTATTTATAAGTTCACTAAATGAAAGAAAAATTTGGATAAATTTCTTAGAATGCAAAAATATATTTTTTACAAAATTAGAATTGGTTATAAACTCAAGAAGAAAAAAAAATTCTTGAGCAATATTTTTGTCAAAACATCATCAAATCACTCAAATGCCACATGTTTTAACTGTTATGAAAATGGGTACGTTGTCACATACTGCTCATACAAAAAATCTCCTAATGTTTCTGTAAAAAAAGCTTGGGTTCTTAAAAGAACACATCCTCAAGGAACTAACATCAAAGGACCCAAGAAAATTTAGGTACCAAAGATCAAAACTTGATTATCCTTGCATGTATGCCTCAAATCCTTATTCAATGAGAGAATGTGGTATCTCGATAGTGCGTGCTCACAATACATGATAGACGACAAATCGATGTTTGCATCTCTCAAGCCAAAATATGGTAGATTTGTAACCTTTGGAGATAATAGCAAAAGAAAAATTATAAGAATTGGCTGCATTGGTAAAATTCATTCTCCTTCTATTAAAAATATTTTGCTTGTTGATAGTTTGAAACATAACATTCTTAGCATAAGCCAACTTTGTGCCAAAAGTTACAAAGTTGTGTTTGATCATGCTAAGTGTATTATTGAAGATTCAACCAATAACAAAGTTATTCTTGAAGGTCATAGGCATGAAAATATTTATACATTTACTCCAAATGATCTTTCTAAGAATGACACCAAGTGCTTAGTTGCCTTGAGTGATAATAGTTGGTTATGACATAGAAGGTTTGGACATGCACACGTGAACTTAATTTCTAAATTTTAAAAAAAAAATTAGTGATTGGGTTACCTCAAATACAATTTTAAAAAAGTGTTTGATGCATGTCAACAAGATAAACAAATTAAAAGTTCTTTTCATTCTAAAAATGAGATTTTAACTTTTAAGCCATTACAACTATTGCACATGGACTTATTTGGTCCAACAAGGACTTTAAGCTTTGGGGGCAAGAGATATGCATTTGTTATTGTAGATGACTTCATTAGATACACTTGAATACTATTCTTAGCTCATAAAGATGAACCATTTACCTCTTTTACAAAATTGTCTCGGAGAGTTCAAAATAAAAAAGATTTTCAAATCACAAGTATCCGAAGTGATCATGGTAGAGAATTTAAAAACAAAGATTTTAAAAAGTTCTGTGATGAAAATAGTATTAACCATAATTTCTCTGCTCCTAGAACCCCTTAACAAAATAGAGTTGTTGAGAGGAAGAATATGACATTGAAAGAAATGGCTAGAACCAAATTCTGTGAAAATAATCTACCAAGATACTTTTGGGCCGAGGCTGTAAATACTGCTTGTTTTATCATAAACAGAGTTATGACAAGAGCATCTCTTAAGAAAATACCATATGAGTTATGGAATGGAAAAAAACCAAACATCAATTATTTTTGCGCTTTTTGGTGAAAATATTTTATTTTAAACAATAACAAAGAACTTTTGGGCAAGCTCGACGCAAAATCTTATGAATGTATTTTTTTAGAATATTCTATATCTAGTAAAGCGTATAGAATTTTCAACAAAAGGAGCTTAGTTGTTGAAGAATCTATACATGTTATTTTTGATGAAGCTAACCTTGGTTCGTCAAAAAATTTTTGTGAAGATAATCTTTTAGATATAGAAAAAGGTTTTAAAGATATGTTCATCAAAGATAAAGAAGATCCAAATCAAGAGGAAGCTCTAAATTCTAAGCACAATGCAGTCCAGCGATTGCAAAGTTTGAAATTCCAGAAAATTCAGAATTACCTAAAGAGTGGAGATATGCTCATTGTCACACGAAAGATCTAATCATTGGTGATCCATCTCAAGGTATCAAAACTCGTTCCTATCTACATAATTTTATGGTAATTTAGCATTCCTTTCTCAGACTGAACCAAAACATTTTGAGGAATCTCAAAACGATGAATTTTGAATCTTGGCTATGCAAGAAGAGCTAAATCAATTTGAAAGAGACAAAATTTGGACTTTAGTCTCAAAACCTAAGAAACACTCCATCATTGGTACAAATGGATTGTTAAAAATAAAATGGATGAAAATAGAGTAGTTCTTAGGAACAAAATTCGATTGGTAGCCCAATGATACAATCAAGAAGAAGGCATCAATTTTGATGAGACTTTTACTTCTGCGACTAGGCTTGAAGCTATTGAGAGGTTGCTTGCCTTTGCATGCTTTAAAAATTTTAAACTCTATCAAATGGATGTCAAAAGTGCATTTTTAAATGGTTTTATCTCGGAAAAAATTTATGTGAAACAATCTCTTATCTTTGAAAATCTAAAATTTTCAAATCATATTTTTAAACTTATAAATTTTTTTATGGTTTAAAACAAGTACCAAGAGCTTGGTATGAAAGGATTAGTAAATTCTTGATTAAAAATAAATTTTTTAGAGAAAAAATTGATACCATCCTTTTTATCAAGTCTCAAGAAAATGACGTGCTAGTTGTACAAATTTATATAGATGATATAATTTTTGGTGCAATTAACGAATCTCTTTGTAAGGACTTTGCTAAGTATATGCAGGGAGAATTCGAGATAAGCATGATGGGTGTGCTCAACTATTTTTTTTGACTTCAAATCAAACAATCTCAAGAAGAAATCTACATCAATCAAGTCAAATACACAAGAGACATATTGAAGATGTTTGACATGCTCAAAGCAAGGTCTATGGGAACTCCAATGTGTCATACTACGAAGTTTGACAAAGATGAAGATGGCATAACAGTGAATGAAAAACGTTATAGAGGTATGATCGGATCCCTCTTATACTTAACTACTAGTAGACCGGATATTATGTTTAGTATTTGCATGTGTGCTAGATTTCAATCTAATTCTAAAAAATCACATGTGATCGCTATTAAGCGCATCCTTAGATACTTCTTAGGAACATAAAACTTAAGATTATTCTATCATAGAGGAATAGCCTTTGAGTTATTTGGCTATTCGGATGCTGATTTTGCCAGATGCAAAGTAGATAAGAAAAGGACAAGTGGTACTTGTGAATTCCTAAGACACTCATTAATCTCTTGGTTCAGCAAGAAGCAAAACTTAGTAGCCCTATCTACAGCTGAGGCTGAGTATATTGCAGTTGGAAGCTGTTGTACACAAGTTTTATGGATGAAACAACAATTAGAAGACTATAGTTTTTACCTAGATTATATTCCTATAAAATGTGATAACACTAGTGCAATCAATATATCCAAGAATCCTATACAATACTCGAGAACAAAGCACATAGAGATTAGACATCATTTTATAAGAGATCATGTGCAAAAAGGAACCATTGAACTTGAATTTATAGGCACCAATTACCAGTTAGGTGACATTTTCACAAACCTTTAAATGAAGAAATAATATGTTATATTAGAAGAGAACTCGGTATGTTATGTGCTCTAAATTAATGATTTATATGCCATACTAACCATGTCTTTTATTGAACTTCAATATGCTTGATATTCTTTCTTGAATGTGAAAATATGTCAACACAATCTGAAAAAGTGTCGGCAGAAATGTGTGAAGTGCCGACACAAAACTGTTTAGAAGTGTCACTATGAGCAAAAGTGTCGATCCCATTCTATTCAGTGTTGACATAAATTGGTTCCCTGACTGTTGGTAAATTTTTGTCGACAGAAATTTTGATTGTGTCGACCCAAATGACCGAATGTCTCGACACCATATGAAAAATGTGTCGACACCATTTCTATATTTCTATACCCACACGCGACACGAAACGTGTCGACACCAAATAAAATTTGTGTCGACACACGTCGTTATGTCCATAAAAGAGGCATCGGTCCCTTAAACGTCATTTTGTTCCCGCTCTCTCTTTATAAACCGTTCGTCTCCCACCTCCCTTCTCTCTCTAACCTATGTCGATTCCTCCATCTCCCTCTCAAATTAAAATCCAAATCATCCAAAATGCCGCTAAAGACGATGGGGAAAGGGGCCAAACGGACTGGAGAAGGCTCATCCTTGAGCCCTAGGTCGTCTAAGAGGAAGAAGACAACCACGACGGCGACGATGGCGACCACCATTCTAGAAAATGTTGCCTCCTCCGAGGTAATCTCTTTCCAATCTTCTATGTTTCGTCAGCTTTATTTTTCTTCGTTTGCAAATTGAAAAATCTGCTTCGGTCGTTCTATAGATTTTGTATTCTTTGACTATATTGAAATAAGGTTTAAGGATCTCTTCTCAAGTCTTGGGCGGAAAAGGCTTTTATAGATCCAAGAGTCTCACTATCCCACATTAATTAAGTCTTTTTATGCTCACATGCACATTTCTCTCATCCCGTCCACTACTATCACCACTTGGGTGAATGGTAAATATATTGTTCTGTCCCCCTTTACCCTGAATAAAATCTTGAACATTTTCCCTGGTGACATTTGTGTTTATCACAGCCAGAAACCCATTGCGGTTGAAAGCTTTTCCTTTGCTGAATATGTTAAACACATTTTTGAAAACGATGACATCGACCCTTCAAAGCCTTTAGAGGCTAACTCTCTTAAATCACAAATGTGCATCTTACACCATATGGTCAACCATATTTTTCTCCCATATATGGAAAAAATTGGTGACGTTTCTTATATGCATATTTTTATAATGTGGTGTATTCTAGAGAAAAAGAGCCTAAATCTAGGCTCTCTGTTAGTTTCTCACATGCTCTACTCTCATAGCAAAAAAAACTCTTCTCTCCCTCATGGGATGTACTTGACCAGAGATTTTTGTCATTTTGGCATCAATCTCTCTTAAAAAAAGGCAATTGCCTTTTCTAAGTATGATCTCTATGGCAAGTTCTCCCTAAAACATATGCAAATTGCATATATGGATGGTGTTTGGACCACCACTCTTAAAGGTACCCCATCATCTGTCAGGACTCCTCCTCCCCCTTATCAAGATGTCTCATCTATCCCCATTGATCTTGACTCACCTCCATCTAGACCTGATTAAAGTGGACCTTTCAGTACCCCTGGTCCTTCTCACTCTGCTCTTTCTCATCCTACATCTATCTTATTCCTCCTACTGCTGTTGCATCATCATCCACTGTTTCTATTCAAGTGGACCTCTCTGAAGTTCTATCATCTATCAATGCTTTGTCTTCTAAAGTCACTCTCTTCCAAGCCAAAGTAGATCAAGATTTCTTTGACCTACATCTTACTGTTTTTTCTCTATCTGAGAAGATTAAACATCTTGACAAAACCAATCGTAGTCTTAGACGAGATGTAAAAAATGCCACTGATGCAGGGAGAGCCCTCTGCAAGACCATGGATGAGAACATTGCATCCATTGTCACTTGTAATAAGGCAATTCTCCATCAGGTGCGCAAAGAGTATGACCAAGAGATCGTCATAGCTGTTCACACACAGTCCTAGAAGGTGGAAGAACACCTCACATGGATCAAGGAAGCTTGGGATAAACAGTTCAAGTCCAAGAAAATGAAGGAAGAGAAAACAGCACGTCTCAAACGTGAAGCTGACCTTGCTTTGGCAGCAGGTGAAACAAAAGACGAGCGATCGCGCGCCGCCAAAGAACATGCCTCCACAAGCAAAGAGAAAGCTAAGGCAAAAAAGATTTCAAACAGTTCATAGATGATCAATTGTCCTCTTTTTTTTTAAGATTCCAAAAGGGGAGAAATTACAACAGAAAAGACAAGGAGAGTGAAAGAGGAGAAGAAAAGAAGTAAATGGGAGTTTCAAACAATTTTTTTAGTTTTTGAATGAAGGAGAAGTTGTACTAGTTTTTTAAATATTTTTTTCTTTTGGTTACTTGGTTGAATGGATTACATGGCTTAAACAATATGAATGGTTAATGTTTTGAACAATCTTTGTATTTGAAAAAATTCTTATACATGTGGTTGATTACATCTTATTCATTTTTCTATAAATGTTTGTTGAATAGATTACATATGAAATTGAATGTAATTGGTTAAATCACTTTACACTTCTTCACTGTTTTACTCAAATTATAATAAATTCTGAATGCTTCTTAATTTTTTGTGCAAATTATGTTAAATGCTTTCACTCTGATGTATGTCTAACTATTATAATTATTTTTAATTTTTAAAGCATGTCGATAAAGGGAGAATCCTTACTGAAAAATATTTTAAATTGTCTTTTAGAAAATGTAAATATGGTTGTAATCATCAAAAAATGGGAGATTGTTAGCCAAAGAGCTTTTTAATTTGATTTGATGATTTTCATAATTCATTTTATAAGAATAAATAATTTTAAAACGATAATATTTTATATTTTCAAAATGAAAGTGTTAACACATTTTAAACAATTAAAGTTGACACCTTAACAAAAAAAAATGACTTATATCTCAAAAGATTCAAACACTTAAGCATTCTTGAATAAAAATATTTCGTGTTGATCTTAATTGAAAATTAAATCAAATACCTTTAAGGCAAAGTATACTTGAAGTATATCAAGTGTGTCATCACCTATTGATCAAATGGTTTGACACCCTAACAGTTCATAAAGCCATGTTTCAGGTATCAAAGAGTTAGTGTCGGTACAAACAAGTTTTGTATCAATACAAAAGAACCAAAGCTCTCAGGACTCATTTTGAGTCGACACAAATCAAATTGTGTCCACACAAAAGTGATCTTCACTTTTGGTATCTGAAAGTTTGGGTCGACACAAATAGAAGTTGTGTCGACACAAAACAATCGAGACCTCCTGCAGATTTTTGGTTTCGACCCCAAGTCCAAATGTGTCGACCCAAAAGTCCCGAACCTGCCTGCAGAATGCTGGTGTCGACCCCAAGACCAAATGTGTCAACACAAAAGAACCGAGACTTCCTGCAGAAATTTAGTGTCGACACCAAAAATAAGTTGAGTCGACACAAAATGGTCCCTCTAGGTGCTGAAATTTTAAACGAGTCGACACCAGATTCAAATGTGTGGACACCAGAATGTTGGAAGGTAGAATGCTGAAATTGTGTCGACCCCTCAGAAAATTCGTGTCGATCCAATCACTTGAAGAACCCTGCCATAGACATTTTGTGTCGACAACAAAGGTATTTGTGTCGACACCTGTGACGGAAATTCAAATCGTGGCAGATATCAACGGCTGGATTTTTGGCATTTATTGCTCCCACCTACCTCAAACGGTCATGATACCACAAGAACTTATATAAGGAGTAACTTCTCAGCATTTAGGAAGGTTGAAGACTTGTATTTACTATTCCATTGCTCAAATCAATCTCAGCAATTTCAAGCTCACATTTATTATTGTAATTTTAGTTTTTGTTCCTCATCTCTCTTTACCTTCTTATTTATTGTAAATTATTTCTGTAAAGAGAGTGAGTGTTCATCATTAATACTCTTCATTTATTGTAATTAATAGTGAGTCACTCTTTATTTTTTCAGTGAGTGAGTGAAGCTCATCAAAGAAGAGTTCAAGAGAGATTAGAAGAAACACATGCGCTTGTTTTCATAGAATCTTCTTGAAGCTGAAATAGGCTCTTGGATTGTTTTGATTTGATCCGATTTGGCTTTGATTCCGCGGTTGGTGACAAGGAATCCCAGGAATTTGCCTAAGTCAACTTTGAATGCACATTTAGTTGCGTTGAGGCAAACACAATGAGCTTTGAAGATGTCGTAGATCCCTTGGAGGTCGGCGAGGTGATCTTCCCTTCTCTTAGATTTCAACACCATATTATCTATGTATCCCTCCATCGTCATTCCCAGTACTTTAGCAAACATCATGGTTACCATTCTTTAAAAGGTTGCCCTAGCATTGTTTTAGCCCAAAACAGCATCACCTTGTAACAGTACATTCCTCGCAGAGTGATGAAGGCTGTCTTTCCATGATCATGGTCAAGTATAGCAATCTGGTAGTATCCCCGATACGCATCTAAAAAACTCACGCATTATTGTCCTGCCATCGAATCCACAAGTTGATCAATCTTTGGGAGAGAAAAACTATCATTTGGGCAGGCATTATTAAAACTCATAAAATTCATGCAGACTCTCCATTTACCATTCTTCTTTTTGACTACCACCATATTAGACAGCCATTCTAGGTACTGGACTTCTCTTATTACATTGGCTTCCAACAACTTTCCAACTTCCTCGGCCACGACCTTAGCATGATGTGGGGCCGAGCGCCTTCTTTTATACTTCACAGGCTTAAAAACGGGGTTAGTCCATGCAAACACCTCTATGTTACGCCGTAGTTGAAGCAATTCTTGCCGTAGATGTCATCACCATATTATCTATGTATGCCTTCATCGTCATTCCTAGTACTTCAACAAACATCTTGGTTACCATTCTTTAAAAGGTTGTCCTGGCATTTTTTTTAGCCCAAATGACATCACCTTGTAACAGTGCGTACCTTGCGGAGTGATGAAGGCAGTCTTTTCATGATCACGATCAAGTATAGCAATCTGGTAGTATCCTCGATACGCGTTTAAAAAACTCATGCATTATTGCCCTGCCATCGAATCCACAAGTTGATTGATCTTTGGGAGAGAAAAACTATCATTTGGGCAGGCTTTATTAAAACTCATAAAATTCATGCAGACTCTCCATTTATCATTCTTCTTTTTGACTACCACCGTATTAGACAACCATTCTGGGTACTGGACTTCTCTTATTACATCGGCTTCCAACAACTTTCCCACTTCCTCGGCCACGACCTTAGCATGATGTGAGGCCGAGCGCCTTCTTTTCTGCTTCATAGGCTTAAAAGCGGGGTTAGTCCATGCAAACACCTCTATGTTACGTCGTAGTTGAAGCAATTCTCGTCGTACATTTCACCACCATATTATCTATGTATGTCTCCATCGTCATTCCCAGTACTTCAATAAACATCTTGGTTACCATTCTTTAAAAGGTTGTCTTGGCCTTTTTTTAGGCCAAACGGCATCACTTTGTAATAGTACGTTCCTCGCGGAGTGATGAAGGCTGTCTTTTCATGATCACAGTCAAGTATAGCAATCTAGTAGTATCCCCGATACGCATCTAAAAAACTCACGCATTATTGTCCTGCCATCGAATCCACAAGTTGATTGATCTTTGGGAGAGAAAAACTGTCATTTGGGCAGGCCTTATTAAAACTCATAAAATTCATTCAAACTCTCTATTTACCATTCTTCTTTTTGACTACCACCGTATTAGACAGCCATTTTGGGTATTGGACTTCTCTTATTACATCGGCTTCCAACAACTTTCCCACTTCCTTGGCTACGACCTTAGCATGATGTGGGGCCGAGCGCCTTCTTTTCTACTTCACAGGCTTAAAAGCGGGGTTAGTCTATGTAAACACATCTATGTTACGCCACAGTTAAAGCAATTCTCCCCTTTCTCGTTCGACCATGGTTAAGCCGAATAGGAAAAATCTCTCTGAATCATTGGGATCGATTTTGATGGTCTCAAGTTCTTCAATGGCTTTATCCTTTACCTCCCTACCAACATTTTCTAGAACAAGCTAA
This sequence comes from Heliamphora exappendiculata, assembly GCA_034768845.1. Taxonomy (NCBI): domain Eukaryota; kingdom Viridiplantae; phylum Streptophyta; class Magnoliopsida; order Ericales; family Sarraceniaceae; genus Heliamphora; species Heliamphora exappendiculata. The sequence goes on from JAOTRH010442842.1 coordinate 20,182, forward strand.
TCAAAGACCTCAATAATCTTCACTTGCTCAGTAGAGATCTCGACTTTGAGGGTGGTGACAAAACAATGTTTTGAGGCGACTTAATCTCTGTAAATGACCTCCATCCCTTCGTTGGTGGGGAGTTTCAACATCTTATGGTAAGTAGAGGGGACTGCTCTCAACTCACGCATCCATGTTCATCCCAAAATGGCGTTGTAGGCTGACGATACGTCCATTACCAAAAAGTTTGTCATAATCTCAATTGTCCCCGACCGAACTAGGATTGTGACTCTCCCTAACGACCAAATGGTCTGTGAGTTGAACCCAACATGTAGGTGTGTGCCGAAGTCAAGTCTCGTTCACTAATGCCAAACTTTTTGAAAAGATTGTAATACATGATTTCGACCAAACTTCCTTAGTCGACGAGCACCCACTTAATTTCGAAGCTAGAAAGGTTGAGAGATAATACCAGAGCATCACGTAATTCTCGGTCTCTTGCTGCATGTTGCCTGTACTTTTATCGCCTTCATGACATGGCTTAGCTTCTTTATATGTCCCTGCATGGAGTTTTTCTACCCTACATCTACACGACTATGAATTACGTGAATGACTCAGTGATTTGTTGGCCTGATCGACCGTCGACCTGAGACGCTGCAGCTGGCTTTTGTCTCTCTGCAACTTCCTTGATGAATTCCCCTAGCTGACTATGTTGTACTAGGTCCTCCAAATGTTTCTTAAAAGCCTTATAGTCTCCATTCTGTGGCCCCTTTCTTTGTGATAGGAGCACCTCCATCGTATTCCCCTCTCTATCGCTAACTGGATGACTGAATCTAGCAGTCTGGGTGGTCACGCAAAGTAAGCCATGTCCTTGATCTGAGGTAAATTTTTATGGATTAACTCTTTGAAAATGATGTTGACGGCATCCCTTCCTTTGAAATTGTCGACACCTAGCCTGATAGGGATGCTCGGCATCTCACTTCTAGGTCTTTTGCTTGGTTGAATCGGGTTCGGCCTCCTCGCCCTGGCTGGACTGGCCTTTCTCGGCCTTTTCGGATTGGACCTCTGCTCTTTTGTCTTTACTTCGGTCTTTGCTCTCCCAATGTTCTCCTCCATTATTATGTACTGCTCCACCCGACTCATCATACCCGAAATGTCTTAAAGTGGCTTCTTAGTAAGGGATGCCCTTAGTTTCCCCTCCTGGTTGAAGGCTATGCTTAAATGAGGTGGCTGCCAGTTCTTCGTTGTAATTTTCTATGTCATTGTACACTTCTCAATATTTCTTGGTATAGTCGCATAGAGATTCTTTCTTCCCCTTTCGCAGTGCCATAAGGGAATCAATTTCCTTTAGAATCTTAGTGTTGGTGACAAAGCGGGCCATGAACCCCTTAGAATGATCTCTTTAACTCATTATCGATCATGAGGGGAGGTGATCAAACCATCGTAGTCCCGCCTCTCCCAGACTAAATGGAAACACTTTGCACATTGGGGCATCATTGCCACTCCGCAGGGTCATCATTTGCCTATAGTGGTTGATATGAGTGTGCGGGTCAGAGTGCCCATCAACGTATTTAAACCTTGGCAGGGCAAAACTTATGCGTGGTTCGGCCATTTCTATATGTTCGGCAAGGGGTGAGGTCGCCAGCCCTCCCTAAAAATCCTTTGGATTGGATTTGGTGTAATGGGCCGATCTCAATTCCTCACACCTCTTGAGAGTGTCTCTATCACGCCTCTATCTTCCTAGAGTGTAACTGCTTCCTTCGTTGTTCGACGCTTCTTGTTGCTTAGTGAACTCTTTGAGGATCTACCCCAGTTATGGAACAATTTTAGCCTCTCTCAGCTTGCTTTTCTACCCACGGGATTTTGGCTCACCAGTATGAGAGCTTCTTCCTTGAGCCTGAGGGACTTGCTCTCAATTTTTTCAAGGTGGAACGGAGCCTCAATATCTCCTGCCCCATGGCGTGCAACGCTGATTCTTTGGTAATATCGTGTTCAAGGGTCTTCGCAGTTTCGCAAAGAGGCCTCCTTCCCTCTCTTCTTTGAGCTTGACATCTTTCTTTGGAAATTGAAAATGCATGTTCGTCCAGGATAGTTGCCACCTTCGATGGAGTTGTCATTATCAGTTCACTATCTGGTTTAACTGAATTCTCACATACGGCATCAAATGTACGTGGGTGACCGATAAATTCAATTTATTTGATGGGTTGGATCCAGCCTAAGCGAACTCGTCAATAGAGTGAGAGCTACAAAAAGGAGCAAACGTGAATTGACTGGCGGCATCTCGCTGGAACCACTCTAATGGTAAAGTTAAAGCTATTTTAGGATGAGAAAGCCAGAGTAAAGTTAAAGCTATTTTAACCGAGAATGATCACTTTCGGCCACCTCCCACCGCCACTACAGGACTCCTAAGCTACTATCATTATCGGTCTGTAATCACCATGCGACCACATTCGGGTCGCCACCAATTGTCTCCACTATAATTGGTTCGCTAGAAAAATTGCTTCAGAGTTGAAAAAAATACGCCTTTGGTCGTGTGTTTCTCTCACATCACCATGGAAGCACCCACCACCTTGCATGCACCATCCCAACACCTCATTTGAATTCGAAACACCCATTCCAGCACCTCATTTATGTATGTGTTCTTTTGTTGTTACATTGAGGCCAATATAATAATAAAAATGAAAATTAAAGAAAATGTAATTTTGACACCAGTTATAATTTATAAAATTACAAGAGGTTTAGTCCCATTTAAATTTTTTTAATAAATTTAGTATCAATCCAGTTTAGAATTCCAAACTATCCCAACTTTATCTAAAAAATATTTTTTTTAGTCCCGCCTCCGATCTCCTCTATCTTCTTCTCCGGCATCGGCACCAACACCAATCACTCCTTTTTATCTAGTGATTTTTTTTTCCTTTTTCGATACCGATCTCATTCTTCTTCGACTATTCTTTCTCTTTTCTATTTAAGTGAGAAATTTATTAGTTTAAAATTTTAAAGAAATTTCTCATTCTATTTAATTGAGAAATTTCTCAGTTTAATTTTTCTCAAGAAAATTTTTCATAGCATTCAACTAAGAAAGAACAAATTTGGCACAGTATTCAACTAAGAAATTTCTCAGTTAAAGTTTATGGACAAATTTTTTGAGAAAATTAAACTGATAAAATTTTTTCAATTATAAGAAAAACTTTTCAATTAGATAGAGATGAAATTCGGTATCCCATACAACCTCAAAGGGGGGAGAATGCAGTAATGTCGATGACGAAATCTGAAATGGGGCGACATCGGTGATGGAGAAGAGAAGGAACGACGGCGACGGCGAAGAAGAGAAGTGGCAACATAGTCTAGATCTGGAGACATTGGTCCAAATCTGGTGGTCGAGAGTGATGGAGGATGATGAGAAGGAGGAGTAATGGCATGAACCAGATCTGGAGTCAATGGTCCAGATCTGGTGGTCAACGATAATGCAGGAGGAGGAGAAGTGGCGACAACGGCAATGAGGAGAAGGGTGAGGAGCAGCGGCGACAAGAAGCGATGACTAGATCTGGTTGAAGTGGCAGCAACTAGTTTGAAGGGGCGGTGGTCGGTGGCGTTGTTTCGTTGGAAACGATCTGGTGGTTGACGGTGGTCTAAAATCGTAGACAGTGGTCCAGAATCGCAGTCGGTGGTCCACATCTGGTGGTAGGCTCGGGATTTCACTTTAGATCGAGGTTTAGTTACTATTTAGGTGATTGGCTTAGTTCTGGTAAGAGATTTCTTTGATCTCCAACCAGATTTGTAACAGGGATATGAGTATATGGAATCTATGCTTAGCTTCCATAAAAATGGGATGGTGTTTTGCTGAGCAAGAATGGTCTATTTTGAGAGTTCAGTATGTCCAAGTTGAGGGAAGAATATGAAGTGCATGTTACCCACCTAATGGCGCGTGAACAGAAAGGCGGGCTAGTGCTCTATGTAATGTACTGAGCAATCAGTAGTGAGCAGCTTTAAGTTGTGTGTGGCTATTTGGAGAAAATGGGGAATAAGGTGAGAGATTTTAAGGAAGGGTGGAGAGAGGGTATGGGTAAAAATGTCTATACGTAATTAAAATTTTAAAAAAATGTGATTTATTATACTAAAAAGCTTATGACAGTATTAATTCTTAAATAATTCTTAAGAATAGGACTAATCACTAATTAAATCTTAAAGAAAAAGGCATGTATAGAAATAGAGAGGGGGAAAAAGTGGACTTAAAGTAAATGTTAGTGTCTGGAGTGAAGCATGGGAATTGGTTTCAAGGGGTATACTTTCATTGTTTATTGTCTTAAGTGAATAGCTATGTGCTTTTGTTTTATTAGAAAGAGAAACTAGAATATATATGTATAAATAAAAAATAATAAAAAAATAATGAAAAAATAATGATTGAAAATAAGAATAAGAATAAGAACATTTATATTAATAATTAGTAAAAAAGGAAAAATAAAAATGGCAGAATTTTTACGTTACAAAATAGTAGCTTAAGTACCACTCTTTTATTTTAATTGCTTATGATAGGTAATATGTGGTTTGGTGCTTTGCGTCGTGATAGATTCGGATTAACTTTTTGTATCAAAATTCACATCATTATGTGTACACCTTTTTACGGTGATTCTCAAATACTAGATTACTTGATGATATGTTTTTAAAATTTTTATTACTTGCAAATTATTGATGATGGTGAAAATGATAATTTTTGCTTGACCGTGAATATTATTGTGAAAAACTAATTTGTTATATTACTGAATGATTTTTTGCTCGAACGATGTACCCAGTTGGTGCGAGTTTTAAATATAGCAAGGATGATATAATAACGGTGAGGTCATTGCCAAATGACCACGCGTTAATATTATTCCCATTTATGATTCTAAGGGTTGCTTTTTTACATACTAGTGCTTCCATTAAACAATATCATGATAAGCATATGCTAATATATTTATATGTTGCCAATAAATAGATATCATGATTGTTATAGTTGACACCTTAAAAGTAAAAATAATTTTGATGGTTACAATTGACGCCTAAAATCGAAAATTGAATCTCGCACAAATTTGTTTAGAAATTTGTAAATCTATGATAAAACTTGCAATTTAATATCTGAGTACTCATGTGAGCTTTTATGGTTTCGACATTAATTTAAATTTTTATAGGTCAGTTTAAATTTTTGTAGGTTAGTCTAAATTTTTACAGGTGCTGATCAGATGATTTTTTTTAAATCATATATAGAATATGATACAACTCTAGTTTTTGGGATATTAATTCCTTTGCTTAATCTGCTACTTTTGTTTTGACATGTATATTTGTGTTACAAAACAAATATTTTTGTAGCCCGAGCTGTGGGGTTAGATAAATGAATACCTGTAATATTATTTTTAGTTTCAAATAGCTAGCTCTGGGATATATTTAGTAATGAAATGCTTCCCCCAATAACAATTTTGCTCTCTGTTTGTTTAAAAAAATCCCTAAACTATTTTGTTGAAGGGTCTCGAGTGGCCTATAGCCCATTAGCCTGTCACGGCCTATTTTCTGGGTTTCAATCATGACAGCTATAATTATTCCTCATATTATAGAGGGATCTCAAAGTAACTGGTAACTAAATATGATTTAGTTCTTAAGTTTACCGTATCGAAAATTTATGATATAGATCCAAGACTTGTTTGTCAAATTTATGATAAATTAGGTCATACTGCACCGGATTGTTACAATTGAATAAACTATGCTTAGCACAATCGACAGCCTCCTCCAATGCTTGTTGTTATGGCTGCTGCATCTACACCTTCTTCCTCTCAAACATCCAATCATCCATAGCTCACTGATACTGGTACTACAAATCACCTAACTCCAGATTTTTTCAATCTAAGTGTTCATGGTAGCTATACTGGTTCTGACCTCGTGGTTGTAGGCAATGGTCATGCAACTGCCTATTTCACACATTGGTAATTCCTCATTCTCTACCTTTTCTCACACATTTCAACTTAAACAATATTCTTCATGTTCCTTAAATATCATCAAATCTCCTCTCGGTGCATCAATTATGTAAGGATAACAACTGCATCTTTTCATTTGATGCTACTTATTTTTTTATTCAAGATAAGCTCACGGGGAAGATCCTCCATCAAGGCCAGGGTAAGCAGGGCCTCTACCTCATTGAAGCTTGCCATACCTCATCAAATCCACTGCCTTCTCACTCAACTCACCTTGAAGCTAAAGTACCCCATCATTTATGGCACTCAAGTCAAGGGTAGGAGATCCCCACAATAAAATTTTGTCTCATGTTTGTAATAAATTCATGAATTTCAATTTGTTTGTTCCTTCAAATTCACACATATGCGAACCATGTTTGCATAGTAAAATGGCTCATTTGCCATTTTCTTCATCAGAAATAAAAGCAACCAATCCACTTGCTTTGATAGACAGTGATGTATGGGGTTCAGCCCTAATTTATTCAATCTCAGGTATTATGTGTTTTTCATCAATAACTGTCAAACCCCGCTCTAGAGATAGTTATGACCTTTCCTAGGCAGAATAAGGCCTATTTGTGGCAATCAACCTGTGCATATAATAAAAAAATATGGTAAATTACACTGACCACCTATCTGGTTTCTGACAAAAACAGATACCACTCATGTGGTTTTTGAAATATCACTGACCCATCCTCTGGTTTAATTGTCGGTTTCAAATTAACCAAATTGTTAATATTCCGTCAGTAATTTAACGAAAAAAATTTAATTCTGTCAAATTTTTATTGATTTTTATAGCACTGAAGATGTTTCACAAACTATCTCTTATTTTTCTAAACTCTTTTCAACTTACTCTAAGAAGTGCAACACACTCTTATAGGCTATGAGGGTGACTCACCCTTCTTCTTACAATAAGCGTAGATGAGAAATTTGAAAGTTAAAACTCACTAACACTCTTTACAAAGATTTGGTAATAAATGTACAAGGAAGTGAATGATCTTAGGGCTAAAAGATTTATGAGCTTTCAATGAACTAGAGAGAATGTTGAAGAGCTTTTAATGCACTTGGTTCATCAATAAATCAGCAGTTGAAAGCTCAAAAATTTCTTATTTTATAGCCCACTGAAGAACTTGACCGTTGATCCAGTGCCCTTTTTAAAATCCGTTGCAGATGTCAACACAAGGCTTTTTGGTGTCGACACAGAATGGTCTTGGCTTTAATTCTTGGACAAAAGTGTCAACTCATCTTTAATGAGGTGTCGACTTAACTTTTGGTCTTTTGGCTTCTGGATTTTAGTGTCAACTCATACTGAATCTAGTGTCAACTCATCTTTCATAAGGTGTCGACTCAACTTTTTGTCTTTTGGCTTCTAGACCTTAGTGTCGACTCATACTGAATCTAGTGTCGACTCATTGAGTTCTTCAGTTCTTCAAGTTGAAAATTGGTGTCGACTCATATCAGAGTGGTGTCAAATCAAAGCTTCATGTCTTCTGTGGTGTCGACTCATGTCTGTATTGGTGTCGACCCAAGCCTTCACGTCTTCTTTGGTGTCGACTCATTGAAACATTGGTATCGACCTAGCAAAAGTAGCGTTGGTCTCTGAACTTTGGTGTCGACACAACTTGAAGTTGGTGTCGACTCAATCTTCTATTTTTTCAAAAGACTGCTTGATGTCGACTCATTTGTTCTTTGCTGTCGACACAAGTTGTGCAATGCCCAGATGGTCACTTGGTGTCGACTCATGATTTTTGGTGCCGACACAAGTTGAATTTCGTGAAGGGTGGTAAGGTGTCGCCCCATGTACTTTCTGGTGTCGACTCAACTTGCTCTTCGTGCCTTGACTTGGTGTCGACTCAAGCAATAGCTGGTGTCGACTCAACTTGAATTTTAGTCCATGATCTTTGGTGCCGACACAACTTATGATTGGTGTCGATTTAACCTATTTTCCTGTAGAGTCTCAAACAAAGCGTTAGAGGTGTTGACCCTTAACTTAATGGTGTCGACACTTGAATTGGCAAGCTAACTCTACATATGAGTGTCGACTCAAAGGCTAATTGGTGTCGACCCAAAAGTTTTACTTGAGAACATTACGTGTCAACTCATTTAGCACGAAGTGTCCACTCAAGTACATTGAGATGTCAACTCATAAGTATTATGGTGTTGACTCAACCTTTTTGGAAAATTTTTATTTCTTATCTTTTAAAACTTTAATAGAAAATATTTTTAAATAAAAATCATCAAAATTTAATTAAAAAGCACTTGAGGTAACACGTATGACCCTTTTCTATAGTGATACTCGTAAAAATACTCGATCACCTTCTACAAATTCTAAATCTCTTCTTCGATTTTCTGCATGATTTTTTTGGTGGCTCTAAGCAATTTTTAAGCGATTCTAAACTACTTTTACTTTATCAGCTGTATCCTAAATTATCTTAGGTCCTAACAACTTTCTTTCTCCCACGTCGCTCTAACACAAAGGAGTTCTACACTTTCATCCATATAATGTTTCATACGGTGCTATACAAATACTAGTCTGATAGTTATTATTACAGGAAAATTCTATTAATGGAAAATGTTCATCCCAATTACCTTTGAAGTCCAACACACACAATTGTAACATATCCTCCAAAGTCTGAATAGTACACTCAGATTGTCCATCTGTCTGAGAATGAAAGGCAGTATTGAGCTTCAAGGTAGTACCCATAGCATGCTGTAGACTGGACCGAAATCTAGAAGTAAATCTAGGATTTCTATCTATAATGATAGACACAGGAGCACCATGCAACCAAATGATCTCATCAACATATAATTTGGCATATCTATCAATAGAATAAATGGTCTTAATAGGCAGAAAATGTGCAGTCTTGGTTAATCTATCAATAATCACCCAAATAGAATCATACCCTTTTTTAGAACAAGGAAGTCCCACTACGAAATCTATAGTAATGTGTTTCTATTTCCATTCAGGAATAGGAAGAGACTGTAGCAAAGTTGCAAGTCGTTGATGTTCATCCTTTACCTGTTGACAAATCAAACACCTAGCAACAAACTCAGCTGTCTATCTTTTCATCCAAATCCACCAATAATACTCTTTGAGGTCGCGATACATCTTAGTACTATCAGGATGCATAGCATAAGCTGAAGTATGTGCCTCCTTCAAAATCTCTCTCTTTAAAGTTTGATCATTTGGAACACATAACCGAGTACCAAACAATAATAAACCATCATCTCAAATAACAAAATATGTCTAAACACCATATTTGACCTATTTTTCTAATTTTCTCCAATTGTGGATCTTGAGGTTGCAAATCACCAATGCGGTTAATCAGTAATGATCTAACTCGAAAGTGAGCCATCAATGCATTAGTTTTGGTAAATGCAAATTCTACTCCCATCAATCTCAATTTAGTAAAAACGTTCACACGAGTGCACTGAATACATGCCAACCTAGCTGAGGATTTTCGACTTAAGGCATCTGCTACAACATTGGCTCTTCCAAGGTGATAATAAATTACAATCATAATCCTTAATCAGCTCCATCCATCGTCTCTATTTGAAATTCAGATCCTTCTGTGTAAATAGATAAATAAATACCCCAAACTCTGATAGTCACTAAAAATTTCACAAGCTTCACTATACAAATAATGTCTCCAAAGTTTAAAAGCAAAATACATCACTGCTAACTCCAAATCATGGATTGAATAATTACGTCTATGGTTCTTTAATTATCTTGAAGAATAAGCAATTACCTTTCCACGCTGCATCAATACGCATACCAAACCCTAATTTGAAGCGTCGCTATAAATGACAAAATCTCCTCTGCCATAAGGAATAGTCAATACTGGAGCTAAGACCAATCTAGTCTTTAAGTCCTGAAATCTCTTTTCACAACTATCAGTCCACTCAAACTTTATATTTTCTGAGTTAGTTTAGTCATTGGTCAAGCAAGTGTTGAAAAGCCCTAAATAAATTGATGATAATAACTGGCAAGTCCCAAAAAACTCATGATCTCAAAAATATTAGTTGGTTGTTCTCATTTTACTACAACTTTCACCTTTTTGGGATCAACACAAATACCATCCCCAGATATTACATGTACCAAGAAAACCACATTATCCACCCAAAACTCGCACTTGCTCAATTTTGCAAACAATCGTTTTTCTTGCCAGGTCTATAATGCATTACACAAATGATGCACATGTTCCTTCCTACTTTGTGATTACATTAGAATATTATCAATAAACACAATAATAAACGAATCCAAATAAGGTTGAAATACCCAGTTCATTAAGTTCATAAAAATTGCTAGGGTGTCAACCCAAAAGGCATAACCAGGAAATCATAGTGTCCATACTTGGTACGAAAACCAGTTTTTAAAACGTCACTATCTTTCACCTTCAACTGATGACGTGGGTGTTTGGAAAAGTTTTTAGCTTATGCTTTTAGCTTCCTGCTACTTTTTTTAGCTATAAGTTACAATCTATTCCAAACACTCACAACTTCTGCAATAACTTTTAACTATTTTTTTTATTTCAGTTACAAATTACAATTTTTACCAAGCACTCACAACTTCTGGTACAAGCTACAATCTATAAGTTACTAGCAGTAGCATTCCCAAACACCCCTGATATCCTGATCTAAGATCAATTTTCTTGGTTCCCTATAATCGATCAAATAAGTCATCAATCCGTGGTCAAGGATATTTATTTCATATTGTTACCTTATTAAGCTGACGGTAATCAATACATAGTCTCAATGTGTCATCTTTCTTCTCAACAAATAAAATTGGAGCTCCCCACAATGACGCACTCGGCTAATAAAACCTTGGTCTAACAAATCTTGTAATTGAATCTTCAGCTCTTTCAATTCAATTGGAGCCATTTAGTAAGGTGGAATAGGTATTGGTGTAGTCCCTGGCAACAAATCAATAGAAAACTCCACCTCCCTATCTAGTACTATTCATGTTAACCCATCAGGAAACACATCAGAAAACTCCCGTACCACTGAAATGTCATCCAATTTTATCTCTGATTTGTTAATATCTATTACATGTGCCAAATACAATTCACATACTTTCTTGAGTAATTTTCTTGCCTCCATTGCAAATACAAGACAGTTAGGAGTAACACTTTGATCACCACAAAATCTGAATTCAGATTCAATAGGAATTTGAAATACCACTTCATTTCTAAAACAATCTATAAAAGCATGATATGATGCCAACCAATCCATACGAAGAATGATATCAAAATCCCGAATGTCAAGAGGTACTAAGTCAACTGACAATTCTCTATTATCCACGGGCAGTACACAATTCTTATATGACATGTCTATTAGGGTTGTTTACTAAAAATTATGTGTAGACACCCTAATTTGACCAAGCTGAATCTTAGACACCCGTCTTGAATGCGCTCCAATGACGAAAGTATAAGAATCATACTTAAAAATACTCCCAAGCAAGCAAAATCACGAATATGGCTCAAAACCCAAGGAAAAAACCTAAAAACCTTTAGGCCGGGATATTTATAACACGATCGTAACCTTTTTGAAAATCCTAAACCAAGCCGTGACTTTCTTTGTCACGACTGCCGCTTGTTTATCTAGGCCGCAACTTTAAAAAGTCACAGCTGTCCTTTTTACCACCATAAAAGTGGCGGCTGTCATTGTGTAAAAGTAATAAGGTAGTGGCCATCACTATTACCTCTTTTTAGACAGGTGACAGCATCCCAGAAGGGGTCTGTGTTGATCGACTTGCCTATAAATAGGCGATGTTTTCAAGCAACAGCAGCAGCCGCAAAAGAAGAAGAGGAAGAAGAAGAACCTAGAGGCCCAAGCTTGACCCAAATACTCTCCCACCCGATATTCTTCCATCCATTCTACACTTTTCGAGCCTCGTTCGTGTTCTTGTTTGCCTCAGAGGAATTCTTGGAGCTCATATTAGCTTGGATATAACATATTCTCACCCCTAAGGGACCATTCGAGGTGGATATTCACACTAGGTAATCTTAGGAATTCACAACTCTTCTTAAACCCTCATTTTCTTCCTCCGAAGTTGTCGTGGATAAGGTTTTCACTATTTTATTGCTCATTTATCATTTATTTCAATGTAAGTATTATTCCTTCAAGTTTTTCATTACAAATAGTGTATTTGTAGCTCTCTATTTCATAAAATTTACAGTTATTTTTATTCTATTTTGATGCTCACGAGCACATTGAACACTTCAAAAGCTTTCTGAGGTTTTGGAATAAGACGGTCGCGACCTTCTGATGTCACGGCCAAAGATTTTGTTAAATCTACAGTTACAGCCGTGCACTTTTTATAAGGGCCGATACATTTATGCCTTATTTACTCACGATCGCAACATCATATTGTTACGGCCGTGATATTATTTTCAAGGCTAAAAATGTGAAAACTCTCTTCAAAACTCTCTGACATTGGTTTATTTCAAGGTTTTATCTCATTTTATTAATCTGTTTAGTATCTTTTTTTCTATACATCAGTTTATCTTCCTATTTGATAATGAATGGTAGATCTGGCCTAGACCAAATGGGTCATGGTCTCCATTCTGTACACCATTCTATTTGTATGTTATCTGGTTATGAGAAGATGATGGTCGCGACCTTCCAGTGTCACGGTCGAGTGTTTTAGTAAATCTATAGTAACGACCGTGAGCTTTGTATGCTTGACTGACACTTTTTCTACTTTTATTTCTCACGGCCGCAACATCATGTTGTTATGGCCGTGATATTCTTATAAGGCTAAAAGCCTGAAAACTGTTTTAAAACTTTATGTTATCCTTTTATCTTTAAGGTCTTTCTTCCCTTTATTCTGTTTTGCATATTTTGTATCATAATCCATGTTCTTGATAAAAAATGGATGGTAGATCTGGCCTAGATTAAATGGGTCATGGTTTTCATTCTGTTTACTCCATTCCTCTTTGTTTTGTAAATCTACGAACATAATGGCCGCATCATTTTCTTTATATTTGTTATGGACGCCATATTCTTTTTCTACGACTGTGAGGTTTTGTGAGACTAATGACATAAAAATGTGTTTTAAGTATTCTATTATTCATTTTGATATTCTATACATTCTGTTTTAGAGATATTATTTTTGTAAAGGATGGAGGATGGTAGATCTATCCTAGAATGAATGGATTATGATCTCAGTCGTGCATATCCTATCAATTTGAGCCTATTTTAAGTCTTGTGCGATGCTTGTACCCTTTTTGTTCCTTTAAAAACCATGGCCGTGGCTTTTATTTGTCATGGCTATGAGCTTTTTCATTATGTTCTTCGCGGTAACTCCATAGTTGTCACGACCACAGGTTTTGTGACTATTTTTGTCATGGCCACAACATTTGTTGCTATGGTCGTGAGTTTTTTATATGTTCAATAGCTTATATATGATGTTTAAGCCTCTTCTGTTTATTCTGTACAACATGTTTATAGCATCTTAGGGGCAGAAATATTATTGCATAATCTTTAGACCTTTATTTGTTCGTTTTATTACTTATTCGTATGTTTTTCGCTTTGATTTGCTCAAATGATACTTATGGCACATCTAGCAATAACAACTAAGTTGCATGATCATATGAATCATAGTTAGGATTTTGTTTCGTTGTTTTCTTTTGTTTGAGCTCTTTTTAATCTCCTGTTCTGTATATATTACCTTTAAAAAGTTTACAACAAGAATTAATATTAAGAAAGTACAAGCCACCTCACGGTTGGGTGAAAAGGGTGCCTAACACCTTCCCTTTTCATACCTTAACCCCTGATCGCTCTTTATCGCTGGTTACGTTTTTAAATGACTTGTAGTCTTCTTTTTATTTTTTATTTTAGTTTTTCTCAAAAATCAAGTGGCGACTCTATTTTTCTAAAAAGTATGCTATGATATCTTGGATTTTCTTGTTTTGAAAAGGAAAGATCATTTTTCTAAAAACAATAGATATTCGGTGTATCCTGCGAGACCAAAAACACCTGTAGTTTTTTCTGGCGACTTCACTAGGGACTGGTTTTTCAAAAAAATCATAAGAGGGCTTAACTTGAAATGTTAATGATTTTTGTTGTAAACTTTTTATTGCTATTCGCATTTAGATTTGCATATTTGTGTGTTTGGTTCTCAAACCCCCGCTCTACCTACCAGATATCCCGATCAGTTTACTGTCTTGGGGCTATATTGGACAAGCCAGCAAGCTTTCTGGCCATTTGCTTCCATAGATGTGGAAAAAAGAGTTATTGCGTACTATTTGACTATGCCTTGCACCATTATTGGCATTGAAAGGTATATTCTTGACTTTATTCAAAAAGTACACTAAGTAAAGACCCACCAGCCTTTTCATGTGCATATAGTTTCTTAAAACCCCATCTTTTAGGATTAATATATCTCCTAGGGTTATGTGATTTTCTTTTTATGGATGCTTTTCTTTGTATAGTTAGCATCCCATTTAGGATTAGTTTTTTTCCTCCCAATCCGTCATCGAGAGTGAGTTGTTTTGAGTTTAGGTCCAACTAACGAGTCTTCTAGTTTACGTGATTCCTTTCATTTCAGAAACCTAGAATAATAGCTCTAAGTAGAGAAGAACCAATACGCACTTGAGACCGATCTCTGAGTAGAAGACTCAGACGTATAGATCAGTTGAGATTACCAATGGTAGACCCAGAGTTGACCATGGCCGAAATGATAAAGGCAATTTTGAAATTGCAACGGACTGTTGAGGGAGTCAGCACTATTGTAACCAATCAGGCCAGGATCCAGACTTAGTGTCAGGCTAAGATCCAAGCTTTGTAAACCCGAGTTACAGACCCTAACGTGGTTGTTTTGAATGACCCCGAGAATGGTATAGGAGATAATATCTAAGATGATAATGCGGGATTCGAGGGAGCCCAACCAGCAGTTGAACAGCCTGTCTGGCTGGGAATCCAAAAATCTTAGCCACAAAGGAATCAATCTTGTTTGATAAGGTCGGCAAGTTAAAGAAGATTTTGAGGAAAGCTTGATGAATTGAGGATTATATGTTGAATGCCGAGGGACTCTGATTGTTCCCTGACGCTAAGCTTCCCAAGAAGTTCAAAATGCCCGATATGGAGAAGTTTGATGAGACTGGAGATCCGAGGATCCATCTAAGGATGTATGTGAAAACTCTGTCGCCAATGGGTATCAGTGATCAGTTGAAAGCTCATCTTTTCCAGTGATATTTGTCAAGAGCCGCTCAGAAATGGTTTCTATCTTTAGACGCTACAAAGACAAGAATGTCAGAGGGCATTGTTACTACATTTGTCAATCAGTATAACTACAACATCCAGCTCGATGTCGCCACCCGGTAGGAGGCCAAAGAATCCTTCATTGAGTTTCTGATCCGAGGGAGGGCTAAGGTAGCCAGGATGACAACTAAAAAGGAGCAAGTGAGAATGACAGTGAAGAATTTGCAGTTACAATTTCATAAATATCTGAGCACACAACCGTTGATGACATTTGAGCAAGTTTTCAATGCCGAGATACAGATTGAATATGCACTATAGTTGGGGAATATTGAGAAGGGAGAACCGAGTCAAAGAACGGTTCGGAATCCATATGCCAATAATTCGAACAATGCCACCAATGCCATGAAACGAAGCGTTGAAGTAAACTTGCTGAATCCCAACCCAAATCAAGCTAGCCCATTTGTCCTGCCAGCTACCCAAAATCAACCATGAAACCAAAAGAGAACTTTCACCCAACTCACTGTACCTTTAACGTCCATCTTGTGACGTTTGATTGAAAGAGGTCTCCTAAAGTCTTTGGAGCCGACCTCGCCTTCAAACCTATTACCGCCCAGATATAATCTTACCCAGTATTGTGCCTTCCACCAAGGGAATGGTCATTTAACCAATAATTGCATGAGACTCTGACATGAGATTCAAGACTTAATAGACAACAAGGCGATTCCTCCACTGATTATCTTTCAGAAATTGAATGTTACCACCAATTATATGTCAAATCATGCAAACCAGCAAAATGTGAACGCCGTTGAAAGAGAGTCAGAAGGTTTTGATCCCATCAAATTCATAGTCTCCACAACAAAATCAAAGCCAATTACAATTCTGCCGTCCGATCCAGAGGTATTGCTGCTCAACGACCATATTCAGGATCTGATAGATGATGGTTTTGATAATTTCCTGATCTTTATTGTCCACGAGGAGGAAGTTTCTCCCCCTGCCGATGGTAATGATGAGGAAGATGAAGAAATCAGAGGGCTGTGGGAGGATCTGGCCCATCCTAAAGCATTAGACGAGTTGGAGGAAGCAAGAATCAACATCAAATAGCATGTCTTGACTATCCCGAGCCACGATACAACCTGGCCCCAAGAGGCAGCTCGGTATGGGAAAACCAACCCGATTTTAGGAACAGAAGAGATAGGAAAAATAGTATCAGAAATAGGAAAATTCTCGAAGGAAAAGGAGTTCAATAGCAAGAGTAAGCAGAAAGAAGGTCCACTAGTCGGTGAGAAAATCGAGAAGGAGCAGAAAGAGAAAGAGGAGAATTCACCCTAAGTGAATTTGTAGGGAACTACAAGTTCTGTATTTGACCCTTCCATATACATCGTTCGTCTTAATGAGCTAAAATCGAGAACACCTCTACTGGAGGGACCGATCTTGTGGTCTCTCGAAGTAGAGTACCAAGAAGATAACGACATGTTAGAGTTAGAAGAGAGAGAGAGAGAGAGAGAGAGAGAGAGAAAGAATTCATGGACATAGAATATGATGAAGGAGAGGATGTGTCGAAATGAAATTTGATTGTTGAAGAACCATACGATCAAGGAGTCCCGTGGAGAGAACCTTGGGGCGCTCCCCCACCGTACGATTATGAAGACATGTTTGATGGGGTATCACTACTATAACTCTTCGAACTAGAGACCAATATCGGTGAAGAGTCCGATTGCTTTTTGCAAAATATAATAGGAATTGAAGAAGATTTCTGGGGAGATGAAAGAGTCAATGGAGAGAAACCTAGCGCAGATGATTTCTAGGCCTTCCGAGAGAAAGAGTATCCAATGGTCGAGATTTGAGAAGTGGCTGACCAGTTTGAAAGACTATAGGAACCCGAAGAGAAAATAGAGCATCTGACAAGGAGCGGGAGGCGTTTTAAGCCCGCACAGCTAGAAAAAGGGCAACCAAGTAGGGGCATGGAAGAGCGAAGAAAGAAAACAAAAAAGCAGAACAATGAAGAAAAGGGCGAAGTCTTGAAGCAACTTAAAAAAACCATGCCAATGTAAGTATTTGGGAGTTACTTGTGGTGTCCCATAAGCACCGACAGGCCATCTCGAAAGCATTGAATAATGTGGACATCCCAATTAACGTATCTCCCAATCAATTGGTCGAAATGCTTATGCCCGAGAAGCAGACCAATGTTATCACCTTCGGTGACAAAGACTTTTCGATCGAGGGACTATCTCACAACAAACCGTTGCACTTAACCGTCCAGTGTTTGGGAAAATGGGTGCCGGTCATCTTGGTTGACAACGGTTCAGCTCTCAACGTATGCCCACTACGAACTGCTTACTATTTGGGACTAAAGATGCAAGACTTCAAACCAAGCGCGCAAGGAGTACATGCATACGATAATTCAATAAGAGACGTGTTGGGATTGGTGACCTTCGTCGTGGTAGTAGGGACGTTGGAAAATGAAGTGCAATTCAGTGTTCTCAATGTTCCAGCCTTGTTCAATCTCTTGTTGGGAAGGCCGTGGCTACATGATCCGATAATTAGAGCAGTTCCGTCAACTCTGCACCAAAAGGTGAAGCTGGTCAATGAGGGAGTGACTGTCACTATTCCGAGCGAATCTGGCTTGCCAACCCTAATCAATGACACTACCCTGCTACTTAAGATTCAACATGGGGAAGAAGACCTCCTTCTAAATGGGTTCGACTTAGATGAGACTAAAGCAATCCAAGTTCCGATGAATGAGGAAGGAAACTATGTGAACCCAAAGGTTGTAGTAATGATGAAGGTGACGTCCTATTTTCCAGAGATGGAACTAGGCAAGCACCTACAAAGGATCTCAAAACCAATCCCCGTGCATCACAATTTCCATGGGCATAGACTAGGGTACAGGTCAGAGATGGAAGAAACAAAGATAGGGAAATACGAGCCGAAGTTAAATGGTTGCTTTGTCAAGGAAGGAGATGATTTTCCCTATTGTGAATTTTTTGAACTATGAATAGAGGAGAAGACTAAAAAAAGTTGCCTCGGGTAGAGATCTTTTTTGGCCATCAATTATCCGATGGTGAGGAAGAAGCAAAAATATGGCAGATGGGAATCATTGAGAAAGTACTGACTGAATGGCTGGTTCATTGTGAAGAAGGAGATTTGAGTTTTTTCTTCAATGAAAAGATAGCCGGGTGCGAATATGTTGGAGGCAAACTGTCAAGATCATTGATTTGAATACGATTTTTTCAATAAAAAAAATACTAGACAGGCTATCATCGAAATCGGCTCCAGTTTAAAATTTTTTAATGTCCAACGATCAAAATTAAACTTGTACTCCTAATGTTAGATTCAGGATTATATCTTTCGAAATCTGATAGAATGATTTCGGTTACTATAACAACCACGAATGTGAATCCTTCTAATTGAAGCCCCAATCAAGCCTTCTACTATATTCCTGGATGCGAGTCACGAACGTAAAGTGGGCTACAATCTATCGTGATCTTGAACCTGTTAATTTTGCCACCAACAATTTATGCGGAAACCCTAATTCAATAATGTGTGGAATGTGATGCAGGTCAGGGTTAGCATAACCGCATATATATAGGATTACAGTAAGGACATGTTGAGTAAATATAACTTGGGCCTATAATATAATTATGAAAACCCGCATGCCTCTGAAACAATTTTATAAAAATATAAATTACAATTCATACTACTAAAGAATCGTAATTGCACTCCCAGTCACATTCTCAAAATCGATTATTCGAGCTCGTGTTATTAATTGCTTAATTTTTCTCCCCACGTTAAGATTTTTGACACCCGCCAATTAAATTTAATTATTGATAATTTAATTTAATCGTCTTATTATAATTCCTTAAGTCCTTCCGCTTAACTTCTTAAACGATCGGATAATTAAATCTACCTGTAGGGTTTGGCACCATCAAAACTTATAAACTTCCTTAAGGGGGGTATCGACAATCCTGAATAATCGAAACGTAGATTCCGTCAATAATTAATATTCATTATATAATGAATACCGCTATCCAACTCACCGAGACTATTGACCCATAAAAAATCACACCCTCTAATGAATCAAAACAACGAATATTAAATATATGCAAATAATAATTATTTCGGGATTAAGAGCATAAACACTCATAATAACATTGGAGTATGAATTAATTTATATAGTTAGTATAAAATTAATTACACCAATGTGGTCCCGTTCAATACACACCAAGTGCCTTAGCACAGCGAGTCGAAACAATAGACGACATTATTATCTGTTCCTCGTAATCAAGACATGCGTACTAAAACTCTGTACTACAGTCGTACCGATGGTTTGTCCAATTCCATCTAAACTGTGAACTAAAACTTATATTCTGTAAAAACCTATAATTTGATCTTCTGTGCACAAGTCGTACTCTACATACCAAATTAAATATTGTACAGAAAAAATGGCATCCGTGCATAATATTAAAGAAATGATATTGCATACATTGTTCATTAGGATTCTTATAAAATAAAAAAATAATTTTATTAAAAAATAAAGTAAAATACTAAAATTAACAAAATTCATGATTTTTAGTATATAACCATGGCAATCTCTCATTTATACTCAAAACCATGCTGCTATACATCTGACTTATATGCCCTCTACATGACTATCAAAATTCTTAGCCGGTAGGTTCTTTGTAAAAGGATCTGCAAAGTTGTCCCCTTGATGCAATCTTGGTCACAGCAACATCACCCATTTGTACAATTTCTCGTATCAAGTGATACTTACGCTCAATGTGCTTTCTTTTCTTGTGGACTCTTGGCTCCTTCGAGTTTGCAACCGCTCCACTATTGTCACAATAAAGTGTAATAGCCGACTAAACTGAAGGCACCACATCTAGATCCAACAGGAAGTTCCTCAGCCAAATGGCCTCCTTAGCTGCTTCAGAAGTTTCTACATACTCAGCTTCCGTGATGGAATCAGCAATGTAGGACTGCTTGATACTCCTTCAATTTATAGCTCTACCTCCCAAGTTAAATACATATTCTGAGGTAAACTTATGGGAATCTCTGTCTGACTAGAAATCTGAGTCTGTGTACCCTAAAGGTACTAGACTATCTGCCTAGTAAACCAACATATAATCCTTAGTCCTTTTCAAGTACTTGATTATATTCTTCACCGCATTTTAATACTCTTATTCTGGGTTAAACTGATATCTACTAACCATGCCAATGACAAAGCAGATGTCGGATCTAGTATAAAGCATAACATACATTAGGCTTCCTACTGTTGAAGCATAAGGAACCGCCTTCATCTTCTCTATCTCATCAGGTATTTTAGGATACTGATCCTTTGATAGAATAATTTCATGCCTGAAATGGAAAAACCCTTTATTAGAATCCTGCATGCTAAAATGAGCAAGGATGTCATCGATAAAGTTTACTTGTGATAAGTCAAACATCCTTTGTTTTCGATCTCGTAGAAACTTGATTCTAAGAATGTGATTGGCTTCTCCCAAATCCTAAATCAAACTGCCCAAATAACTATATTTTTACCGAAGATAACACCCCACATCATTTTCAATGAGCAAGATATCATCTACATAAAGTACTAGAAAGACCACCACGCTTTTGTCACGCTTCTTGTACACACAGGACTCATCTAAACTTTGATCAAAATCGTAAGACTTAATGGCTTGATCAAATCGAGTATTCTAAGGCCTAAATGCCTGCTTAAGTCTATGAATGAATCTCTTATGTATGCACAACATGTGCTCTTGGCCTTTTACTATAAAATCGTCTGGTTGTACCATATAGATACACTCGTCAAAATCGTTAAGAAAAGCTGTCTTGACATCCATTTGCCAAATTTCGTAATCAAAATAAGCCACAATAGATAAGAGAATTCCGATAAACTTAAGCATGGCTACAGGAAAAAAAGTCTCCTCATAATCGATCATTTCTTTCTGAGTGAACTCTTTTGCGACAAGCCTAGCTTTGACAGTTTTTACCTTTCCATCTGCTCCTATCTTCCTCTTGTAGATCTACCTGCATCTAATGAATTTTATCCCTTCAAGTGGTTCTACAAGTTTCTAGACTTGATTAGAAAATATAGATTCCATCTATGAATTCATAGCCTTTTGCTAAAGATCTGCATTTTTGTCCTGGAGTACTTCATTGTAGTTACAGAGTTCGATATCCAATTCTACCAGAATCTTATCAAAAAACTCTCTTAAGAACATATACCGATCGGGTTGATGAACAACCCTCCCACTATGACGAGACACTACCTGCGTCTGTGTACTAGCAGTAACGTGTTGTGTAGAATCTAAACCCTGTGCAGCATTACCCACATGCTTATCTGGCATGTTAATGACAGCACCTTGATCTAGTTCAGGATCTGCACCTGTCTCAATGATCCTTCCACTACGACAAGGCAATGGGATATCAGTGACTTGTGATTCCTCTTTCATTCTTTGGTATTTTCTCTCAATTCTTTCAGAACAATTTTACTTTTGGGTCCGTGGTCTATAATATAATCCTCTTATAAGAATTGGGCATTGGTATTAACAATGACCTTATGATCCTTAGGATTATAAAATAAACCACCATTCGTTCCCTTGGGATACCCGACAAAGAAACAGACTTCTGTCCTTGGTTTCAACTTACCCGTGCTCCCTTTCAGCACATGTGCTGAATACTCCCAAATCTAAATATGTCTCAAACTACGCTTGCGCTCGATCCACAATTCTGTGAGAGTAGAAGGTACTAACTTAGAAGGTACCAAGTTCAGAATATAAGCCATTGTCTCCAATGAAAGTCCCCAAAATGAATCGGGTAAATCCGAATAAATCATCATTGACCTTACCATATCTAAAAGAGTCCTATTCTTTTTTTCTACTGTACCGTTCTGCTACGGAGTGCCCGGTGCAGTCGACTAGGATATAATTTCCTCTGACGATAATTAGTCCCTAAACTCTCTAAAGAGGTACTTGCCACTACGGTCGATTTATAGTGATTTGATACTTTTACCCAGATGCTTCTCCGCCTCCACCTTAAATTCTTTTAATTGTTTAAAGTATTCAGACTTACAGTGCATCAGGTAAATGTATCTATACCTTGAGTAGTCAACAATGAAACTGATGAAGTACTCAAAGCCTCCTCTAGCCCGGATAGTCATAGGACCACACACATCAGAGTGAACTAGTTTCAATAGTTCTTTAGCTCTATAGCCTTTGGCCGAAAAAGACCTCTTGGTCATCTTACTCTCTAAGCAGGACTCACAGACTAGAAGTGCTTCCACATTTAATGAAATCAAAGGTCCATCTTCTACTAGTTTATTTATCAGTTTTAGATTAATATGACCCAAGCATAAGTGTTAAAGAAACGTTTTGTTAGCCCATGGGCTTTTTATTTTGATTTTGATAATTTTGATAATTTATTTTATAAGAATAAATGGATTTTAAATGGATAAAACTTTATATTTTCAAAATAAAAGTGTTAAAACATTTTGAACAATTAACGTTGACACCATTAGCCAAAAGAAATGACTTAACTCCCAAAAAGATTAAAAAACTTATATATTCTTAATTAAGAATATCTGTGTTGAACGCTATTGAAAAATAAGTCAAACACTTTTAAGACAAAGTATACTTGAATCATATCAAGTGTGTCAATACCTATTGAATAAATGGTTTGATACCCTAACAGTTTCATTAAGTTACTTTCAAGTATTAAAGTTTAGTGTCGACACAAATAAATTTTGTGTCAACACAAAAGAGCCGAAACTCTCAGAACTCAAATTGAGTCGATACAAAAGTGTTTCTCACTTTTGGTATCCAAAATTTTGAGTTGACACAAATGAAAATCGTGTCGACACAAAATAACCGAGGCCATCTGCAGATTTTAAGGTGTCGACACCAATTGAAGATGAGTCGACACAAAAGTCCCGAGCCTACTTGAAGAATTTGTGGTGTCAACACCAGTGACCTCAAGTGTCGACACAAATATATCGAGATTTTCTGCAGAATTTAGTATCAACACCAAAGAAGACATGTGTCGACACAAAGTGCCTCCTCCAGGATGCTGAAGTTTCAATCGAGTCGAGTTGGATTGTGTCGACCCATGTGTACAGGTGGTTGGGTCAACACCTTTGAATCTGGGGTCGACACATGTGTACAGAAATTGTGTTGACCCCTCAGAAGAAATGTGTTGACCCAACCACTTGAAGATTTCTGTCCTAGACATTTTTGTGTCGACCCCAAAGGTATTTATGTCGACACCTGCGACGGAAATTCAAACTCGAGGAAGATCTCAACGGTTGGATTTTTGACATTTATTGCTCTCACCTACCTCCAACAGTCATGAATGCACAAGAGCTTATATAAGGAGTAACTTCTCATTCTCAGCATTTACTCAAAATTGGAGACTTACATTTACTGGTCTATTGCTTGAATCAAACTCAAAATTCTCAAGCCCTCATTTATTGCAGAATCTCCAACTCTTATTCCTCATCTCTCTTTACTTTCTCATTCATTGTAAATCTTTTTCGTAAAGAGAGTGAGTATTCTTCATTAATACTCTTCATTTATTGTATTCAATGGTGAGTCACCATTTATCCTTTGAGTGAGTGAGTAAATCGCATCAAAGAAGAGTTCAAAAGAGATTAGAAAAAAAATAGTGGATAGTTTTCATAGGATCTTTTTGAAACTGCGTTAGGCTTTTGAATGTGCATGTAAACATTCGGTTTACTCAAGCGAAATCTTGAAGTTGTAAAGGCTTGAAATGCGCCCGTGAAACATTCTAGATAGTGAAAATACTCAAGGGAGAACTTGAGGAGTGGACGTAGGCTTGAAAGAAGCCGAACTACTATAAATCTTTGGTGTCCAGTTCAATCTCTATATCCCTAACCTCTTTAATATTTGTATTGCTTTAATCTTTGATTAAATTGCTATATTTGTTTGCATTATTAAAAAGTTTACAATTTTTTTTTTAAATTGTTCAATTTTTAAAAGACCCAATTCACCCCCTCTTAGGTTCCCTAAAACTAATAATTAGAATAAGAGCTTGGGGGCCCTTATTTTTTGACTTAACCGTCTAAGAGTTTTTGTGACAACCACTAGCATCAGACCTATCCAATTCGAAGGTCATTCAACCAATAGACCCACTTTGTTCAATGGAACAAACTACAATTATTGGAATGTTAGAATGAGAATTTATATTTAAGCCGTAGACTATAACTTTTGGCGGGTTACTATAAATTGACCAAAAAGACCCACCAAAACCGTTGAAGGGGCTGTCGTCCCTAAACCAAAGGCTGAATGGAATGAAACTGATATTAGGAAGATACAAAAAAATGCCTAAAGCTATGAATCTCCTATACTGCTCACTTGACCCAAATGAGTTTAATAGGATCTCTACATGTGACACCGCAAAAGAAATATGGGATAGACTCGAAGTTACCATGAGGGTACCAATCAAGTGAAATAGTCAAAAATCAGTCTATTTGTACATAATTATGAATTATTCAAAATGAAGCATGATGAAATAATTTCTGATATGTTTACTCGCTTCACCGATATTATTAATGGACTAAAATCTCTTGGCAAGATTTACACTAATGCAGAAATGTTAAGAAAGATTCTGAAGTATATTCCAAAGAGTTGGGAAGCTAAGGTCACAGTCATTTAAGAAGCCAAAGACCTGAACATGCTCAATCTAGAAGAGCTCATTGGTTCTCTCATGACCCATGAGATGAACATTAAGATAGACGAAGAGGAAGACAACAAAAAGAGAAAAGGCATCGCATTTAAGTCCTCAACTCATGAAAAAGAATTTGAGGAAGGCTCCTCAAGTGATGAAAATGAAGACATGGCTCTTATCAGAAAGAAATTTAAAAAGTTTCTTAGAAATAAGAAACAAGGAGAAAGAAAGTTCTTCAAGAAGAAAGAACACCGAAGCGAGCCTACCAAATTTAAAGGCGACTCTAGCAAATTCAAGAACGAATTCAAAAACAAAGAAATCATCTGCCATGAGTGTAAAAGTATGGACATGTAAAATCTGAATGTCCTCAACTCAAAAAGCAATTCAAAAAGGATTTTAAAAAGTCCATGATAGTTGCTTGGGGTGAAAGTGATGATAGCAACTCTGAGGATGAAATGGAATAAAATGAAGTAGCAAACCTATGCCTCACGGCTAGAGAAGATGATGAGGTAACTCCTGACCCGTTCACCTTAGATGAATTGCAAAGTGCATTTGAAGATTTGCATGATGAGTTGAAAAAAATAGGTGCAAAGAATTCTATTTTCTAAAAATTAGTTTTTTTCTCCTCAGCTGAAATTAAAATTTTGAAGAGTGAAAAATCTATTTTATCAAAACAAGTTTCTGTTTTGAAGGAAGAAAACAAAACTTCTAGTGAAAAGATTGGGATCTTACAAAAATTGTTTACAAATTCACTCAAGAAAAGAACAACTTGGATAAATTTCTTGGCATGCAAAAATGCGTTTTTGACAAAACTAGAATCGGGTACAAACCAAGAAGAAACAAAAATTCCTAAGCAACATTGTTGTCAAGGCATTATCTAATCATACAAATACCACTTGTTTTCATTATTATGAGCATGGACACATTGTCACACACTGTCCACACAAAAAAATCTCAAATATTTCTGTAAAGAAGGTTTGGGTTCCTAAAGGAACGCACCCACAATGAACTAACACAAAAGGACCCAAGAAAACTTGGGTACCAAAAATTAAAACTTGATTCTCCTTACAGGTATGTTTCAAATTCTCATTCAAGGAGGGAATGTGGTATCTCGATAGTGCTTGATCAAGACATACGACATGTGACCAATCGATGTTTGCATCTCTCAAACCAAAAGATGGCGAATTTGTGACTTTCGGAGACAATAGCAAAGGAAAAATCATTGAAATTGGCTGCATTGGTAAAATTTCTTCCCCTTATAGTAAAAATATTTTGCTTGTTAATGGTTTGAAACATAACCTTCTTAGCATATGCCAACTTTGTGACAAAGGCTACAAAGTTGTGTTTGATCATGCTATATTTATATATTCACTCTCAATGATCTTTATACGAATGACACCAAGCGCTTAGGAGCCTTGAGTGATAATAGTTGGTTATGGCATAGAAGACTTGGGCATGCATACATAAACTTAATTTCTAAACTTTTGAAAAAGGACTTAGTGATTGGTTTACCCCAAATCAAATTTGAAAAAGATAAAGTGTGTGACGCATGTCAACAAGGCAAACAAATTAGAAGTTTTTTTTACTCCAAAAATGAGATTTCAATTTCTTGGCCATTGCAACTATTGTACATGGACTTATTTGGTCCAACAAGGATTTTAAACCTTGGAAGCAAGAGATATGCATTTGTCATTGTTGATGACTTCACTAGATACTCTTGAGTGATTTTCTTAGCTCATAAGCATGAAACATTTGCCTCTTTTATAAAATTGTCTCGGAGAGTTCAAAATGAAAAAGATTTTCAAATCACAAGTATTCGAAGTGATCATGGTAAAAAATTTAAAAATAAAGATTTTGAAAAGTTTTGTGATGAAAATGGTATTAACTATAACTTCTCTGCTCAATGGCTAGAACCATGCTCTATGAAAATAATCTACCACGATATTTTTGGGCCGAGGCAGTCAATACCACTTGTTTTATCATAAACAAAGCTATGATAAGAGCTTCTCTCAAGAAAATCTCATATAAGCTATGGAATGAAAGAAAACCTAACATCAGTTATTTTCACGCCTTTGGGTGCAAATGTTTTGTTTTGAACAACAACAAAAAACTTTTGGGCAAGTTTGACGCAAAATCTGATGAAGGTATTTTCCTAAGATATTCTATATCTAGTAAAGCGTATAGTGTTTTGAACAAAAGGACCGTAGTTGTTGAAGAATCTATACATGTTATTTTTTATGCAGGTAACCTTGGTACTTCAAAAGATTTTTGTAAAGATAACTTGTTAGACGTAGAAAAATGTGTTGAAGTTTTCTTCATCAAAGAAATAAAAAAGCCAAATTAAGAAAAAGCTTCAAATCCTCAACAAATTACAGCCCAACAGATTGCTGAATCTGAAAATTTAAAAAATTCAGACCTACCTAAATAGTGGAGGCATGCTCATGGTCACCCGAAAGATCTACTCATTAGTAATCCATCGCAAGGTAACAAAACTCGTTCCTCTCTACATAATATTTGTGGTAAATTAGCATTCCTTTTCTAAACTGGACCAAAATATTTTGAGAAAGCAAAAAACGATGAGTTTTGGATCTTGGCTATGCAAGAAGAGCAAAATCAATTTGAAAGAAATAAGGTTTGGACTTTAGTCCAAAGACTTAAAGAACACTCTATTATCGGTACAAAATAAATTTTTAAAAATAAAATGGATGAGAATGGAGTAGTTCTTAGGAACAAATCTCGATTGGTAGCCCAAGATTACAATCAAGAAGAAGGTATCGATTTTGATGAGACTTTTGCTCATGTGGCTAGGCTTGAAGCCATTAGGATGTTGCTTGCGTTTTCATGCTTTAAAATTTTCAAACTCTATCAAATAGATGTCGAAAGTGCCTTTTTAAATGGTTTTATCTTCAAGGAAGTTTTTATGAAACAACTTCCTGGCTTTGAAAATTTAAATTTTTCAAACCATGTTTACAAACTTACCAAAGCTCTCTATAATTTAAAGCAAGCACCTAGAGTATGGTATGAAAGGCTAAAAAAAATTTTAATTAAAAATGAGTTATCAAGAGGAAAAATATATACCACTCTTTTCATCAAGTCTCAAGGAAATGACATGTAGTTGTACAAATTTATGTAGATGATATAATTTTTTGTGCAACTAACGAATCTATTTGTAAAGACTTTGCTAAGTGTATGTAGGGAGAATTCGAAATGAGCATGATGGGTGAGCTCAGCTATTTTCTCGGACTCCAACTTAAATAAACTCAAGAAGGAATCTACATCAATCAAGATAAACACACAAGGGACATATTGAAGAGGTTCGACATGCTAAAGGCAAAATTCATGGGAACTCCAATGTGTCTTTCAACGAAACTTGACAAGAATGATGATGGCATAGCAGTGGAAGAAAAGAGTTATAGAGGTAGATTGGATCTCTCTTATATTTAATTGCTAGTCGTCCGGATATTATGTTTAGTGTATGCATGTGTGCTAGATTTCAATCAAATCCTAAAGAATCACATGTGACCGCCATTAAATGTATCTTTTGATACCTTTTAGGTACACAAAATCTATGATTATTTTATCCTAAAGAAATAGCTTTTGAGTTATTTAGCTATTAAGATGCTGATTTTGCCGGATGCAAAGTAGATAGAAAAAATACAAGTAGTACTTGTCAATTCCTAGGACACTAACTAATCTCTTATTTTAGCAAGAAGCAAAACTCAGTGACTTTGTCTACAGCCGAGGCTGAGTACATTACAGCCGGAAGCGGTTGTGCACAAGTTCTTTGGTTGAAATAACAATTAGAAGACTATGGTTTTCATTTATATCATATTCCTATAAAATGTGATAACACTAGTGCAATTAATATATCTAAGAACTCTATACAACACTCAAGAACCAAGCACATAGACATTAGAGATCATTTTATAAGAGATCATGTGCAAAAAGAAAATATCAAACTTGAATTTATAGGCACAGATTACCAATTAGTGGATATTTTTACAAAACCCTTAAATGAAGAAAGAATATGCTATATAAGAAGAGAACTTGGTATGCTATGTGCTCTTAATTCTTGATTAAAATACCATATTAACCATGTCTTTTCATTACTTTTCAAAGCCTTTGATATTCTTTCTTAAATGTGAAAATGTGTCGACACCACTTGGAAAAGTGTCGACACAAATGTGTGTAGTGTTGACTCAAAGTTGTTTAGAAGTGGCACTGTGAGAAAAGGGTCGACCCTTTTCTATTCAGTGTTGACACCATATTGGTTCCCTGACTCACGATAAATTTGTGTGGACACCAAGCTTAATGTGTCGACCCAAACAACTGAATGTGTCGACACCTTCTGAAAATTTGTCGACACCATTTTTTGTTTTCGATACCCACACTCGATACGAATAGTGTCGACACCAAATATAATTTGTGTCGACACAAATTGTAATGTCTATATATAAACGCGTCAGACCTGAATCGTCACATCGTTCCCTCTCTCTCTCTCTGTAAAAACTATTTGTCTCCTGCGCAGTTTCTCTTTCAAACCCTGTGTCGACTCCTCACCTTCTTCTTCAATCTCAACTCAAATCCATCAAAATGCCTCCTAAAACCATGGGTAAAGGATCAAAGCAAAGCGGAGAAGGAATCTCCTCAAGCCCTAGAACGTCAAAACGGAAGAAGACGACCTCCAAGACGGCGACGGCAACGGCAACAGTACCGAAAAATGTTGCCACGTCTGAGGTAATATCCTTTAAAACTCCCAAAATCTGTCAACTTTATTTCTCTTCATTTGCAAATCGAAAGTTGTTCCTGGTCGGTCTATTGACTTCGCCTTCTTTGATTCCATTGAAATGAGATTTAAGGATCTCTTTTCAAGTCTTAGGTGGGAAAGGCTCATTCAAATCAAAGAACCACACTATCCCACTTTGATTAACTCCTTTTATGCTCACTTTCACATATCATTGATTCCAACCACCACCATCACCACATGGTTGAATGGTGTAGACATTGTTTTGACTCATTCCTCTCTAAATGAAATTCTTGGAATTTTCGAAGGGAATATTTATGTTTATCATAACCAGAAACCCATTGAGGTTGAAGATTTTTCATTTTCTAAATCTGTGAAAAATATCTTTGAGAATGATGACATCGACCCTACCAAGCCCCTAGAGGCTAACTCTCTGAAGCTAGAAATGCGTATTTTGCATCACATGGTAAACCATATTTTCTTACCCCAAATGAGCAAAATTGGTGATATTACATGCATGCACATTTTCATTATGTGGTGTATTATTGAACAACAAAGCCTCAGTCCAGGTTTTCTGTTTATTTCTCACATGCTTCATTCCCACAGTAAATTCAACTCTTCTCTATCACATGGAATGTATCTCACTCTCATTTTTTACCATTTCGGCATTGACTTATGTGAGGAAAAGGCTGTTACCTTCTCAAAACATGACTTGTATGCCAGTTCATCACGAAAACATATACAAATTGTAAATGTTAATGGTGTTTGGACCACCTCTCGTCGTGAGACCCCCTCATCTACCAGGAGTTCTCCTCATTCTCCACGAGATATTTCATCCATTCCTATCGATTTTGATTCTCCTCCCTCGCGACCTAATGCTCATAGACCCTTTGACACTCCTGGTCCATCTTCTGCTCCTCCTCCTCTCTCTTTTGCATCTTCTCCATTTGCATCCTCCTCTACTCCAATTAATGTGAATCAATCTGAGGTAGTCTCTTTGATTCAAGCCTTATCCTCCAAAGTAACTTTATTTCGAGCAAAAGTCGATCAAGACTTCTTTGATTTAAATCACACTGTCTCTTTCCTCTCCAAAAAAGTTAAGCATCTTGACAAAACAAATCGTAGCCTCCAGAGAGATGTAGAAAATGCCACAGATGCCGAGAGGGCCCTATGCATGACTATGGATGAAAATATTATCTCCATTATTAATTGCAATAAGGCAATCCTGCATCAAGTGAGAAAAGAATATGACCAAGGCATTGTGAATGCTATCCATGCCAACTCTCAGAAAATAAAAGAACACCTCAAGTGGATCAAAGAAGCCTGTGCAAAACTGTTCAAGCCCAAAGAAACAAACGAAGAAAAGGCAGCGCGTCTCAAACGGGAAGTAAACCTAGCTTTAGCCGCCCGGTATGAAGCAAATGGATGCTGCTGAGGCCAAGGATGAGCGAGCACGAGCATTAAAGGAACGAGCCTCCGCTAGCAAGAAAAAAGAAAATGAGAAAAAAGAATTCAAGAAATTCATGGATGACTAGTAGCTCTTTTTTTGAAGATTACAAAATGGGAGAGAAAGTAAAGCTAAAAGAGTGAAGGGGAGAAAGAGAGAAGGGAGAAGAGAAGAGAAGTTGAAAACAAACATTTCTCTAATTTTTTTTTATTGAAGGTGAAGATGTAACAATTAACATACATTTCTTTTTGGTTAATTGCTTGGGTTGCTTAATTAGTTTGTATGATTATTTGAAAATATTTACATTGGATGTTTTAGATGGATGTTTGAAAATATTTTTTATGATTGAATGAATGCCTATGAATGTACTTGTCTATATCTTGCTCTTTTGCCTATGAATGATTGTTTGATATTTCTTCTATGGATATTTGGACATTTGTGTTGGATTACAAATCACTTTACACATATTTGATGTATTGCACAAGTTTTAAAAAACTTAGAATGTTTATTGATCATTTGTCGCAAAACATATCAAAAATTTATGCTTTCACTCTATTCAATGCTTAGCCATTATGCTTGCATATATTGTTTAAGGCATGTCGATAAGGAAAGAACCCTTGTTAAAAAATATTTTCAGATATTTTCTAGAAAATGTTAATATGGTTGTAATCATCAAAAAATGGGAGATTGTTAGCTCAAGGGATTTTTATTTTGATTTTGATAATTTTTATAATTTCTTTTCTAAGAATTAATAGATTTTAAATGGATAATACTTTATATCTCCAAAATGAAAGTGTTAATACATTTTGAACAATTAACGTTGACACCCTTATCGAAAAAAAATGACTTAACTCTCAAAAGGATTAAAACATTTACATATTCTTAATTAAGAATATTCTTTATTGAACTCTATTGAAAAATAAGTCAAACACTTTTAAGACAAAGTATACTTGAATCATATCAAGTGTGTCAACACCTATTGAAAAAATAGTTTGACACCCTAATAGTTTTATTAAGTTACTTTCAGGTATTAAAGTTTAGTGTCGACACAAACAAATTTTGTGTCAGCACAAAAGAGCCGAAACTCTTAGGGCTCAAATTGAGTCGACAAAAATTATATTTTTGTCGACACAAAAGTGTTTCTCACTTTTGGTATATGGAACCTTGAGTCAACACAAATAGAAATCGCGTCGACACAAGATAACCGAGACCACCTGTAGATTTCGAGGTGTCGACACCAATTGAAGATGAGTCGACACAAAAATCCCGAGCCTGCTTGAAAAATTTGTGGTGTCAACACCAGTGACCTCAAGTGTCGACACAAATATACCGAGACTTTCTGCAGAATTTAGTGTCGACACTAAAGAAGACATGAGTCGACACAAAGTGCCTCCTCCCGGATGCTGAAGTTTCAATCGAGTCTACACCAGATCTAAAGGTGTCGACACCATGATGTTAGTGAGGTAGCGTACAGAAATTGTGTCAACCCCTCAGAAGAAATGTGTCGACCCAACCACTTGAAGATTTCTGTCCCATATATTTTTGTGTTGACACCAAAGGCATTTGTGTCGACACATGCGACAAAAATTCAAACTCGCGACAGATCTCAACGGTTAGATTTTTGGCATTTATTGTTCTCACCTACCTCCAACGGTCATGAATGCACAAGAGCTTATATAAGGAGTAACTTCTCAGCATTTACCCAAAACTGGGGACTTACATTTACTGTTCTATTGCTTGAATCAAACTTAGAATTCTCATGCCCTCATTTACTGTTGAATCTCCAGCTCTTGTTCCTCATCTCTCTTTACTTTCTCATTTATTGTAAATCTTTTCTGAAAAGAGAATGAGTGTTCTTTATTAATACTCTTCATTTATTGTATTCAATGGTGAGTCACCATTTATCCTTTGAGTGAGTGAGTAAATCTCATCAAAGAAGAGTTCAAGAGAGATTAGAAGAAACAGTGGACTACTTTCATAGGATCTTCTTGAAGCTGTGTTAGGCTTTTGAATGTGCCCGTAAATATTTGATTTACTCAAGCGAAGTCTTGAAGTTGTAAAGGCTTGTAATGTGCCCGTGAACCATTCTAGATAGTAGAAATACTCATGGGAGAACTTGAGGAGTGGACGTAGGCTTGAAAGAAGCCGAACCACTATAAATCTTTGGTGTCCGGTTCAATCTCTTTATCCCTAACATCTTTAATATTTGCATTGCTTTAATTTTTGATTAAATTGCTATATTTGTTCGCATTATTAAAAGATTTTTGAAAAGATTTTTAAAATTGTTACTTTTTTAAAAGATCCAATTCACCCCCCCTCTTGGGTTGTCTAACACTAACAATTGGTATCAGAGCTTGGGCACATATTTTTTGACTTAACCATCTAAGAGTTTTTATAACAACCACTAGTATCGAACCTATCCAATCCGAAGATCAGTCGACCAATAGATCCTCTTTGTTCAATTGAACAAACTACAATTATTGAAAAGTTAGAATGTGAATTTACATTCAAACCGTAGACTATAACCTTTGGCGGATTATTATAAATGGACCCAAAAGACCCACAAAAACCGTTGAAGAGGTTGCCGTCCCTAAACTAGAGGCTGAATGGACTGAAACTGATATTAGGGAGATACAAAAAAATGCTAAAACTATGAATCTCCCATACTGCTCAATTGACCCAAATGAGTTTAATAGGATATCTACATGTGACATCGCAAAAGAAATATGGGATAGACTCGAAGTTATCATAAGAGTACCAATCAAGTGAAAGAGTAAAAAATCAGTCTGTTTGTACATAACTATGAATTATTCAAAATAAAGCATGATGAAATAATTTATGACATGTTTACTCGCTTCACCGATATTATTAATGGACTAAAATCCCTTGGTAAGATTTACACTAATGCAGAAATGGTAAGAAAAATTCTGAGGTGTATGCCAAAGAGTTGGGAAGCTAAGATCACGGCCATTCAAGAAACCAAAGACCTGAACAGGCTCAGTCAAGAAGAGCTCCTTGGTTCTCTTATGACCAATGAGATGAACATCAAGATAGATGAATAGGAAGACAACAAGTCCTCAACTCATGAAAAAGAATCTGAAGAAGACTCCCCAAGTGATGAATATAAAGATATGGCTTTCATCACAAAGAAATTCTAAAAGTTTCTTAGAAATAAGAAAACAAGGAGGAAGAAAGTTCTTCGAGAAGGAAGGACACTGAGGCAAGCCTACCAAATTCAAAGGCGACTTTAGCAAATTCAAGAACGAATTCAAAAACGAAAAAATCATCTGCTATGAGTGTAAAAAGCCTGGACATGTAAAAGCTAAATGTTTTCAGCTCAAAAAGTAATTCAAAAAGGGCTTCAAAAAGGCCATGATAGCTGCTTGGGGTGAAAGTGATGACAGCAGCTCTGAGTATGAAAAAAAAAAGAAAATGAAGTAGCAAACCTATGCCTCATGGCCAAAAAAGATGATGAGGTAACTCTTGACCCTTTCTCCTTAGATGAATTGCAAAGTGCATCTAAAAATTTGCTTGATGAGTTGAGAAAATGGGTGCAAAGAATTCTATTTTTTAAAAATTAGTTCTTTCCTCATCAGTTGAAATTGAAACTTTGAAGAGTGAAAAATCTATTTCGTCAAAATAAGTTTTTGTTTTGAAGGAAGAAAACAAAGCTTTGAGTGAAAAGAATGAGAATCTTACAAAAATTATTTACAAATTCATTTAAGGAAAGAACAACTTGGATAAATTTCTTGGCATGCAAAAATATATTTTTGACAAAACTGGAATCGGGTACAAACTAAGAAGAAATAAAAATTTCTAAGCAACATTTTTGTCAAGGCATTATCTAATCATACAAATACCACTTGTTTTCATTATTATGAGCATGGACACATTGTCACACACTGTCCACACAGAAAACTCTCAAATATTTATGTCAAGAAGGCTTGAGTTTCTAAAGTAACACACCCTCAAGGAACTAACACAAAAGAACCCAAGAAAATTTGGGTACCAAAAATCAAAACTTGATTCTCGTTGCATGTATGTCTCAAATCCTCATTCAAGGAGGGAATGTGGTATCTCGATAGTGCTTGCTCAAGACACATGGCAGGCGACCAATCGATGCTTGCATCTCTCAAATCAAAAGATGGCGGATTTGTGACTTTCTGAGACAATAGCAAAGAAAAAATCATAAAAATTGGCTGCATTGGTAAATTTTTTCCCCTTCTATTGAAAATGCTTTGCTTGTTAATGGTTTAAAACATAACATTCTTAGCATAAGCCAATTTTGTGACAAATGCTACAAAGTTGTGTTTGATCATGCTAAGTATGTTATTGAAGATTCAATTAATAACAAAGTTATTCTTGAAGGTCAAAGATATGAAAATATTTATACATTCACTCTCAATGATCTTTCTAAAATTGACACGAAGTGCTTAGCAGCCTTGAGTGATTATAGTTGGTTATGGTATAGAAGACTTGGACATGCACTCATGAACTTAATTTCTAAACTTTTGAAAAATGAGTTAGTGATTAGTTTACCCCAAATTAAATTTGAAAAAGACAAAGTGTGTGATGCATGTCTACAAGGCAAACAAATTAGAAGTTCTTTTCACTCCAAAAATGAGATTTCAACTTTTGACCATTGCAACTATTGCACATGGACTTATTTGGTCCAACAAGGACTTTATGCCTTCGTGGCAAGAGATATGCATTTGTTATTGTTGATGACTTCACTAGATACACTTGGGTGCATTTCTTAGCTCATAAGGATGAAACCTTTGCATCTTTTACAAAACTGTCTCGGAAAGTTCAAAATGAAAAAGGTTTTCAAATCACAAGTATCCGAAGTGATCATGATAAAAAATTTAAAAACAAAAATTTGGAAAAGTTTTGTGATGAAAATGGTATTAACCATAACTTCTCTGTTCCTAGAACCCCACAACCAAATGGAGTTATTGAAAGGAAGAATAAGACATTTGAAGAAATGGCTAGAACCATACTCTATGAAAATAATCTATCATGATACTTTTGAGCCGAGGCTGCCAATATCGCTTGGGTTGCCTAGAACTAACACGTTTACTTCATTAAATAAGAATCATTTCTCTTATATGGTAAATTAGATGTATTATTCAATTTAGTTAGTTGTAGTATAGAAGAGATATATGATATAGCATACAGATCATCTACCAATGTACCAGAACAAATAAAACGTTTATTTTTTTAATAACCACAGAGTTATTAAAATGAACAGAATATTTATTCTTATCCAAATTAGAAACTGAAATTAAATTCATTCTAATAGAAGGCATATAAAGACAATCTTTTAAGAGTAAAACCTTATCTCTACTAAAAATGTGAGTGACATCTACTACTGCAACTACTGCAACCATGGTACTATTACCCATATGTAAGTAAATTTCTCCATCATTGAGCTGTCTGATTTCTTGGAACTCCTACAAAGAATTGCAGACGTGATTAGTGGCTCCCATATCTAAACACCAAGTACTGGTAGATAAAACTGCTAAACATGTTTCAACTACTAGTGAACATCAATTAACTTGCTCGTTTTACTTTCTAAGAAAAGCTGGACACTACTTTTTTCAATGACCCAACTGGTTACAGTGGTAGCACTTACCTCTCAGCTTCTTCACACTAGCTTTTGGCCCCTTAACTGCTTTTAGACCTGTGCCTTCCTATTTCTGAATCTTTTTCTTCTTCTTACCTTTCGGTTTAGAGGAAGAACCTTTTTCAGCCACATGAACACTACCTGGCTTCCTAAGAATAGGGATGGCAATTTATCTTGCCTCGATCCGGCCCTGCCTCGAAAAACTCGGGTATAGGCATTTTTTTCGATTTCGAGCCGGGTTTAGTGAGAGAAAAAAAGATCCCCGTTTGGGGGCGGGGTGGGGCTGGTAGTATAGATCCCTACACCGATTTGACCTTGGTCCCCTCCCCGAACATCCCCCGATAATTCTCCCGATTAGTTTTCATATAGACTTATATTTCTACCCAAAACTTTTGACTAATATTACAATTTTGCCATTACTATATATACTCTTTTAATCGTAGGGTTTCAACACTTTTGTTGTTTAGCCAATTAGCCGTAATTGATAGTGATAGAGATTGGAGAGAACTCTAAGTGCTGTGGTTTGACCAGGGGTGACACCGTTGCTGCTAATCAATCTACGAAGAACACTAACGACCAATGCCGCCAACGAGATTACTGAGTATGAGTGATGAGTGGGCCGAGTGTTTTGACTTCTGTAAAGAAAATCAATGCCGCTGAGTAGACTCGGGAGAGTAAAGCCGTTGTCGTTGTCCGCCACCGTGACTCGTGGACTGGTAACATCACTGCTTCAACTCCTGACTGTGTGGACTGGAATTTTCGAGAGGTAATCACTAATCAGCCAATCTAGGGTTAACTGAGTTGATTTTTTTTAAATTTTTTTGTGTTTCTTTTCTTGCTCTAAATTTTTTGAAACTAGGGTATGGTTTACTGAATACTGAGTTAGTTTTAAAATTTTAATTTTTACTTGATTTCATATGTAAACATTCATTTGTATGGAGGAGTAGACTGGGCACACAGTTCAGCCTCATCACCTTCATCCTCGTCCTCATCTGCACCGTCTACCCAGTTACTAGGATGGTGTTGTGATAAACCATGACCAACAGTTTCTGGCCTTTCTGAAAGCCACAAAAAGCAAATTGATATTAGTTATTCCAGGACTAATTACAGTTGAGAGCTCAAACCAAACAAATGAGCATCCATGAATAATATTCTGCAATATGCATGTAAGTATTTTTTTTCCTTTTATTTTTTTCATTTGATTTAACATGTACATTCTGCATTTTTTGTTTTAATTTTTTTATTGTAATAGTATTTAGTAGATTGAGTAATTTTTTCTTCTCTTCAGACAACAAAATGTCCTCACCAGAATGCCTATCCTCAACAATTTCAGTTGGTCCTACCCAGAAATCAACTCAACCACCAACACTTGTTGAAAGGTCATATGCACAAACTAATAATCCTCCACTCGTAAATGAAAATAATGTTGACGAAGAAGAATATCAGTCTATCATGGGAAAAAGAAAGAGGAGTGTCGTCTGGTAGTATTTTGAGAAAAAAAAATATTAATGGAGTGGATAAAGCCATTTGTAACTATTGTAAAAAATAACTAGGCGAGTCATCTAAAAATAGAACTACACATTTACACGATCATTTTAAGAGCTGTCTTAGGAGGTAGGTGACTAATATGGGTCAAAAAATTTTAACAACAAACCTTATGAAAGGGAAGAGAAAGAAAAAACTTGAGCCTTACACTTTCAATCAAGAGTTTTCTAGAAGAGAGCTTGCTAATGTGGTAATTCTGCATAAATATCCTCTTTCTATTGTCGACCACATTGGTTTTAAGAGATATTCACAAGCTTTTCAATCATTATTTAAAATGGTTTCTCGAAACACCATTAAGAGGGATATTTTTAAAACATATGACTTTGAGAAGGCAAAGACAATAAAGGTGATTGAAAAAAACCAAAGTAGAATTTCTATCACGATTGATATGTGGACTTCTAGCAATTAGAAGAGAGAATTTATCGTTGTGATCGACCACTTCATTGATGATTCATGAAAATTACAAAGTCGTATTCTACGGTAATTTACTAATTTACTACTTTACGATTGTACTTTATGCTTTAGTTATTAATTTTTCATTTATTAACTCTTATTTTTGTTACTTTTTTGTTTAGATTTGCATATGTGCCTTGTCCACACACAGCATAAGTTTTATCTGACGTGTTAATGGAAATTATTTTAGATTAAAATGTTGATAAAAAGCTTTTAACCATTACTATTGACAATTGTTCTAGTAATGACGCAATGATTCCAATTCTCTTCGATAAGTTGGATCTTGGTTCTCTTTTGTCAGGTGGAAGTTTATTTCATATGCATTGTGCAGCTCATATATTGAACTTAGTTGTCAAAGATGGTTTAGAAGTGATCAAGGAAGGAATTGAGAAAATTAGAGATAGTGTTGTTTATTGGACAGCAACACCAAAAAGAGAGGAGAAGTTTGAAGAAGCCGTGCGTCAATTGTGCATTATTTTTTCTAAAAAATTATCTCTTAATTGTGCTACAAGATGGAATTCTACCTATTTGATACTTCAACCCGCCATAAGATACAAGGATGTTTTCTCTCGCCTAAAATATCGTGAGCCTCAATACAGAAGTTTACCAAGAGGGAGTGATTGGGAGTTTGCCAAAGAAATTTGTGGAAGATTAAAATATTTTACAATGTCACTAAATTGTTTAGTGGTAGAAAGTATCCAACTGCAAATTTGTTTTTTTCAAAGGTTTTTACTAGATCAAAATTGCATTGTCTCAGTGGATCTTGTGTTCAAATGAGGTAGTTAAAACAATGTCATCAAACATGGTACAAAAATCTAACAAGTATTGGTCGGTGATTCATGGTATTTTAGGAGTTGCAGTTGGTTTGGACCCAATGTATAAGTTAACATTGATTGAGTACTATTTTTCAAAGATTTATAAGGATAATTCTTGTTTTGAGGTAGAGAGGATTCGACGGCATTGTTATGACTTACTCAAAGAGTACCAACTTAAAATTGGTCATGTTGGAGATGAGCATTCATACCACTCATACTCGACTAGTGGTGGTCAAGACAATCTCTCTGAATTTGATGTATTCATTTCTAGCAAAAAAAAAAATGATAAAACATTGAATGTGAAATTTGAAATGGATCATTATTTGGATGAGAATATTTTACCAATAAATCAAGATTTTGATATCTTTGCATGGTGTAAATCAATTGGATTGAAGTACCCAACTTTGCAAGCCATTGCTAAGGATATATTAGCCATACTTGTATCTACTGTTGCATCGGAGTCTGCTTTTAGCACTAGCGGAAGAGTGGTCACTCTACATCGTAGTAGGCTTCATCCCAAGATTTTGGAGGCATTAATGTGTTCTCAAAGTTGGTTATGGGCTCTTGAGTATCAATATAATTAAATATCGCACATTGATTTGTCTTAGTTTATAATTTATATTAATATCAAATGCCTACACACAAATATATGACAAATATTATTTTTTTAAGGTGAACCTACAATGCAAATAGATGATGATGATGACATGGATATTGATGTTGATGATTATGAGTCTTCAGCTATGATAAATGTTAGTGATAGATGAGGTAAGAATTTTGTTTTTATTTTCATTACTTGGTTATAGTATTTTTTGGTACCGATGTTGTTTTTTATTTTTATGTAGTGCTCCTTACAAGTTGATGTTACTGCCACCAAGGATGTTGCTGCCATCTTGCTAACTGCTATGTTTTGCTACCTGTTATCAGTTTTTGTTGCTGCCACTTTTTGTGCTTTGCCGATTTAATTGCTGCATTTTGCTATTTGCTACGCTTTGTTTTGTCACCAGCTCATTTGCTGTATTTTGCCATCATGGAGCATTGTTTTGAACATTAAACAAGTTTCCTTTTTTTACACTTAATGTTGAGAAACAAAATGTAGTTTTAATTGGTATTTTGATGCTTTGATATGTTATTGGGCATTAGGTTTCATAGTTGAAGCATTTGATGTCTGGACAACTGAATTTTGGAATTATGGGCTACTGTGCATTGGTAGTTTTGTTTGTGAACAACTTTTGCCATTAGTGTTCCGATTAACTCTTGTCAACTACTGTGCATTAAGTTTCATTAATTTATTTTTGTTACTATGCTTGAGTGATCTTAGTTTCTACATTTGTGGTTGAGCTTTTTGATCATCCATTTATTTTTTATAATTCAGTGTTCCAATTAATTTGTGTTTTTTTCGGGGATTGGGGAGGTGACAGGGATGGAACTCCTCGTCGGGGGCAGGGATGGGGAGCAAAATTTATTCTCCGGTGGTGATCGGAGAGGGGACGGGGGATCATAATAAGATCGGGGATCGAAGACGGTAGACCTAAAATTCGATCATGATCCGCCCTATTGCCATTTCTACCTAAGAACACCTTCAACTGCTTAAACTTCTTTAAAAAGTTATGTTAATGAAAAGCTGAGCATATTCATAGAATAATTCATGCAGAACTACTTAAAGCTATCAGGCAACGACTGGAGTATGATATCGACTTGGGTTTTCCCGTTAATCTCAGCTCTTAGGATCTCCAGTTCATTTAGAAGACTGATCATCTTTAGAACAAGATCCCTAACAATCAGTCAGGCTTATATTCATCGGAGATTTCATGGCCACCTGTCTAGCAACATAATTTTGATCTCCAAATATTTTTTTGAGATTCATAATCATGTCATAGGCATTGGGCATAAACTAATGCTGTAATACATTTGACATAGAAGCCAAAATGCAACAGCGAGCCATCTTATCAGCTTTTTGTCACTTTTGATAAGCACGGATTTCCTGTTCGGCCGCCCCCTCTTCAGGTACTGGTGGACAGATCTCATATAATACAAATTTATATTCCTCGATAGTTAAGACAATATCCAAGTTTCTTTTCCAATCTACATAGTTTGGTCCCATTAGTTTGTTTTATTTGAGTATGGTCGCGAGTGGATTTAAAAACTTTGAATTTTATTTTTAATTGGTTTTCTCTACTATTTTAAAAAAATTTGCCAGTAGCCTAGTATCTTGTGAATAGCATACCTCGATGAGAGGACGTTTATTATCCCCCATTTGTCCAAGCAGACCAATTTATGTTAAGTTTACTATCTAGGCAACAGACTGTACCAAGTAAAATTAAATAACTGACGTAGTATCGGTCTAGTAAATAGTAGTAGTGACTCAGATGGAGAGGATACTATTATTTACAAGTAAGTGTTAACCACAACCTAATCCCAAATCAATCGCATCGCAATGAATCATTCAAATGGAGAAGTGATCCACATTAACGATTATTTAGAATTATCCTTGTAGGAGGTTCGTACCGGAGATACCGCAATTAATTCTATCCGATTGGGAGTAAGGTCTTACTGCCAACACGCAGAATTAATTACATCACCTACGAACTAGTGATGGAGACCGCATGATTTATCTATGAATAAATTTCCTATCCCACTTAGTTTTAAAAAACTATTTAATTAAAATAAATTTATTAATTTTAAAAAACTACATGATCTAAAAGATTTCAATTTTTTCCAATCATCTTTCCGTATTTTAATGTGTAACAAATAAAATATTTCAAAATTCTTATTTATTTAAAAATTTAATTTTAAATAAAACCAAGAATTTAATTTTATTTTTCAAGTTACAAATTTTTCTGAAAAATAATAATTTATTAAAATTAAACTATTCCTTTTAATTAATTCAAAAATGTAGAATTAATTTTCACGTTTTTTTAAGATATTCAATTTTAAAAAATAATAATCTTAAACGTGTTATTTTGTAACAAAATAAAATATCTAAAATTTTCTTAAAAAATTAATTTTAATTAAAAAAAATTTATTTTATTTTTCCGTTACAAAAAATAATTAAAATCAAAATTTTTTAAATGAATAAAAATAAACAAAAAATGTAAAATAATAATATATATCATTCACGCACTTAAATAATATAAATGCAAGATATATATATCCCGATTTTATGATCGAATCGAAACTCTATCGAGTTTCATCCTCTTGTTAAACGATTAACTTAAAGTCATTTATTCTTATCAAAATCGTCTTTTCGGCATCCGAAACCTGTCGGGAATCTTCGTAACGCAGTGTTATAATATAACACTACCCGAGTCCCAAAACTACCAAAACAGCTGGCCATAACAGCCCAACCACCACCGGCCACCACAAGCGCCGCCCAAGCCACCGCCTCATCTGACGTCCGTTTTCGCCCCGATTTGTTTTTCGAAAAATAACTCACAAAATATGCTATTTTTCTGTCAAAAAATAAGAACGAAAACG
The DNA here is from genome assembly GCA_034768845.1 of Heliamphora exappendiculata. Taxonomy (NCBI): domain Eukaryota; kingdom Viridiplantae; phylum Streptophyta; class Magnoliopsida; order Ericales; family Sarraceniaceae; genus Heliamphora; species Heliamphora exappendiculata. Next base: position 63,128 of record JAOTRH010442842.1, read on the forward strand.
GCCCTGAAAATTGCTTTCAATGATGGCCGAATAGCCCCCACCGCCGCCGCTATTTTTTGCTGCTCCTTCTGTGGTTGTTCCAGCTCTGATTTTCTACTATTTTTAGCACTGATACACATCCATATAATGCCCTGAAGAATGCCCCGAAATAGTCCCTAAAAAGCATTAAAATAATCCCCAAAAACAGCCCTACCTCCACCGCTGCTTGCCGCCGCTATCGCTGTTTTTCGTGCCGCTTTTTGCAGTTGTTTTTCAAAACTTTTTAGGCTGTTTTTCATCCATATTTTACTGCTGTTTTATACCTAAAAATCTACTCAAAAATAATTTTAAAAACACCTCAAAAAACCATCGAAAACGGCCCAAACCGCTACCGCCAAAGGTGCCACCGGTGGGGCTATTTTGTGCCAATTTTTTGTGTTTTCGGAAACTGTTTTGATGCTTTTTTAAGCCTAAAAACTGCTGGAAACTTGCTACGAATCCTATCACAAAATTTATGAAAAACCACCGCGATCTATGGCCCGAAACACTCGAAACCACCGCAGGTGCCACCGGTGTTTGTTCTTCGTGTTCTTCATGTATTAAAGCATGTTCTTACATATATCGAACAATATCTAAAGAATAAATAAAGTTCTTACATCGAAACCTATGTTCCGAAGGCTCACAATCGATCTAAAAAGCCTAAACTATCACGATCAATTCTCGTGGTTAAAAACCAATTATAATCATCATCAACCATTCAATCAAACATGAATAAATAATGATAATAAAATTGAGATTAGAACGCTTGCAAAATAAAGTTAACACAGTTCTAAAGCTACTCGATCCCTCGATTAATGCATATTCATTAATCAAAATGGCTCTAATACCAATTGTTTGAGACAAACTGCCAAGATCATTGATTTGAATACGATTTTTTCGATAAAAAAAATACTGGATGGGCAATTGCCAAAATAGATTCCAGTTTAAAATTTTTTGATGTCGAACGATGAAAATAAAATCTATACTCCCAATGTTAGATTCGGGATTATACTTTTTAAAATATGGTAGAATAATTTCGGTTAGTGCAACAACCATGAATGTGAATCTTTCTAGTTGAAGCCCCGATCAAGTCTTCTATTGTATTTTTAGATGCAAGTCACAAGCGTACAGTGGGCTACAATCTATCGTGATCTTGAACCTGCTAATTTAACCACCTAGGATTTACGTGAAATCCTAATTTAATAATGTGTGGAATGTGATGTAAACTATGGTTACCATAACTGCATATATATATATAACTATAATAGGGACCTGTAGAATAAATATGACTTAAGCTTATAATGTAATTATGAAAATTCGCCTGCCCCTGAAATAATTTCATAAAAACATAAATTACAATTCATACCACTAAAAAATCGTAATTTCACTTCCAGCCACATTTTTAAAATCGATTATTCGAGCTCCTATTATTAAGTGCTTAACTCATCTCCCCACGTCCAGATTCCTGATACCTGTCAATTAAATTTAATTATTGACAATTTAATTTAATCGGTTTCTTATAATTCCTTAAACTCTTTGCTTAACTTATTTGACGGACGGATAATTAAATTTACCTACAGGGTTTAGCCGGCCAAAACTTATAAACTTTTTAAGAGGGTATCGACAATTTCGAATAATCGGGACGTGGATTCCATCAATAATTAATATTCACTATATAATTAATGCCGTCATCCAACTCACCGTGACTATTGACTCATAAAAGGTTGCACCCTCTAATGAATCAAAATAACAAATATTAAATATACGCAAATAATAATTATTTTGGGATTAAGAGCATAAGCGCTCATAATAACTTTGAAATGTGAATTAATTTATATAGTTAGTATAAAATTAATTATTCCAACACGGTCCCGTTCAATACACACAAAGTGTACTAGCACAGCGAGTCGGAATAATAGACGACTCTATTATCTGTTTTCCGTAACCAAGACAGACCTACTAAACTCTGTGCTACAGTCGTACCGATAGTTTGTCTAATTCCATCTAAACTGTAAACTAAAACTTATATTCTACAAAAACCTATAATCTGGTTTTTATCGTGCAAGCCGTACTCTATACACCTGATTAAATACTGTACAGAATAAAAATAATATTCATGCATAACATTAAAATAATGATATTGCATACATTACTCATTAAGATTCTTATAAAATTAAAAAATAATTTTATTAAAGAATAAAATAAAATACTAAAACTAACAAAATTCTTGATTTTTAATATACAACCCTGACAGTATAGGTAATGATGAAGACAAAGGCATGCTGATGATGGAAGTTGACACCCCTATGGATTACGCCACACTTAAATTCACATTGTGGGACTTGAAGACATGACTTTAAATGAATTAGGTGAGTGATTGGTCTATAAAAATGATAAATTGATGAATAGAAACCAAGCAGATAGGTCGAATCCATGTCACATACATTATAACTTGTGCTTCATATACTTGTACTCTATGTTGTAGTGAGTTGTACCTTATGATATACCATGTTTAGATGCTATGCTATAATTAATTGTACACAAGAAGCATATTACACACCATGAGCATTGCTGCACTTGCATTTTGGTTTATCGGAGTCCATTTTATACCTGTCATTGTGAGTTGGGTTGTGTAGAAATCATTCTTTCTGTGGTTTTGAACCTAGAGCATCCCTGGTTGCCAATTTTAAAATTAATTTGGGAAGTTGTTATTATGAAAAAGGGGTTTATTATAAAAAGGGATAAGGCACCATGAGTTCGTCACTAGCCCTTTTAATTTTGGTACTTTAGACTTTGGGTTGACGCCAAACGAGCATTCTTGTTCTTAAGGTGGGTTTTGTGCGCATATAATTTGGTCAGAAGATTTAGAATAAAGGTGGAGGGTTTGGAATAAGGATGTAACTGGCTGCCCCATGCCGTTGCCACTGAGTAAAATGGCTGAGGCATGAAGTCAAGGCGAGCGTTTACCTTTCGCAACTAGGCAAGAATAAGTTTGCTAATCAGATTCCCATAAAGTCTACTCTGTAATTCTCAGCATGAAATTCATGTTATAATTCTAGATGTATGTCGGGTTGGGCATTTGCATTGCATTCATTTACATCACGCACTTGCATAATTGTTCTTATATATGCTTACCCTGCTGAAAATGTCAAATTTATCTATCTCCTTGGCCTTAAATTGTGTTAGGTGTTATACGATATGTATTGCAGGATATTTTGTTGTGAGTTTATTAGAAGATTTAAGAAATTTGCTTTTAAAATTTGACTCATGGCATTCGTGCCGCATGTTAAGAATGAGAACTTTTTGAGGAGGGTGTGCTCATAAGGAAAGAAGATTTTGAGGAACAAGGTGAGTGACAGGAGCCAGTCAATCCCAATAATGTCGTTTGAAGACATTGAAATTTTTTCCTTTTTGTTATTTTGTTCAGTTTTCGCAAGCATTGTGTAATCTTTGTTAAACTCTCTGGATGACTGTAATTATTAAATATTTTGAACAAGTTCTAAACGTTTAATGATGTAGTACTTATCATATGTAATTATAAATGCATGGCTAGAATATCTCCCTTAATTATAACTACGTACGTCCCGACGTACCCGTAAGACCCACTGTAACCAGCTTGGGCATTGAAAAAAGTAGTGTTCGATTTCTCCCAGTAAGCAGAACAAATCAGAAAATTTCTATTCATTGGTGGTTAAAACATGTTTAGCGGTGTTATCTACCAGAACCTGGGGTGTAGATACGGGAGCCACAAATTATGTTTGCAATTCTTTGTAGGGGTTCCAGGACTCCAGGCAGTTCAGTGATAAAGAAATATGCCTACATGTGGGCAATAATATAAGGCTGGCACCAGTTGCAGTAGGAGATGTCTGTAATAACTTGATTTTTTAAAACTTTTAGTGTACACTAATTATTTTTTTGGACAATATCATCTAAAAGTAAAATGTATATGTATATATATATATATACATATATAACAAGATACATTATCTAATATATAGATACATTATACATTATAATTAAAATTTATATACGTTATACATTGTACATTAGGATTATATTGTACATTAGATACATTATTCATTATATATACACTATACACTTACAAGATATATTATGTATATATTATATATACATTATACAGTTAGAATTTAATTGACAAGATACATTATACATTAGATACATTTATAATTAACAAGATACATTAGGTACACTAGATACATTAG